>NIVC01000952.1:342466-602466 GCA_002269645.1 Macrostomum lignano
TGCAGGATGAAGGAGTGGAAGGTTTCTATTAGAATTAGTTATGATGCTAAATATCACTTATGCTATGCATTAGTAGTCGGTAGACAACCGTGCGATCATGCAATTTTTTCACTCTAATATGCAAGTATGGCAATTGTAAAGTAGGTTGTCACTAAAAGGGCCGTTTTAATCAGCATTTTGCGTGTTAAACAGCCTGTGATGAGGTAAGCAGTCATGTTGCCTGAGTAATACAGGTACCCTTGAATCAATATATTTCAGGAGTTTGCGCATCCTTCTACTACTAGTAGGCATAATGAAATATTCGCTTTAAACAACGCACTCACCCTCGGGCGTCAGCAATTCCTTAACGCAGCCAACAAAGCAGTCCAGCAGGTCAACAGCCATGCCGGGCAGATTCGCGATGGCAACGACTTGCTGCTCGAAGCCGCTGGCCACGGCCTCGGCGTATCGGGGCGCGAGCACCCCGGCCACGAACTCCCTGGCGTCCATGTTGAAGGCTTTCACCAGCTCCGGCTGGCTAATTAGCTGAGATTTGCGCAGGTTCCGCCGCAGGTTGGCCTCCAGGTAGTTGTGGGCGGTCGGGTTCAGGTCATTAGCAAAGACGGTGGCGCCCAGCTTCAGGGCGGGCACGGCGAAGGGCCCCACACCGGCGCAGAGGTCGAACACGAGGTCGCCGGGCCGCAGCTGCTCAACAACGCGGTGGTGCTCAGTGCTCAGGCGGGAGTTCCAGTACACCTGGAAGCGGGGAGCGTCGAGGAATGAGGGCGTTTCTGAGTGCGGATTTGAGGGCGGATTTGAGGGCGATTCTGAGGGCGGATTTGAGGGCAGATTTGAGGGCGGATTTGAGGGCAGATTTGAGGGCGGATTTGAGGGCGGATTTGAGGGCGATTCTGAGGGCGGATTTGAGGGCAGATTTGAGGGCGGATTTGAGGGCGATTCTGAGTGCGGATTTGAGGGCGGATTTGAGGGCGAACCTGAGGGCGGATTTGAGGGCGATCCGAAGGGGATTTGAGGAGTATTCTGAGGGCGGATATAAGGGCGGATTTGAGGGCGGATATAAGGGCGGAATTGAGGGTGATTCTGAGGGCGGATTTGAGGGCGATTCTTAGGGCGGGTTTGAGGGTGATTTTTAGGGCGGATCTGAGGGCGGATTATGAGTGAGATTAATAGATATTTAAAGGACAAGTACGCGATTCAATTACAGATTAGCAGGCAGCTCACCTTAGAGAAGTCCAGCTCGAACTCCAGGCCGTACTCCTTGTGCAAGGTCACATAGTTTGGCTCTCCGGCCAGCAGCTCCAGTTCGAAGTTTCGATACTCGTTGTTAATCTGGCTGCGCTTGTTGACCACAGTCCTGATGTTAGGCAGCTTGCTGATCACCACCTGTACGATTTTGACCGGATTGCTCTACTTCCGAGTAGTATATTGGGGTGGCTACAACTAATTAGGGACCTGCCGACCAACTAAATTGGGGTGCTGATGACCAACTAAATTGGGAAGCTGATGACCAACTAAATTGGGGTGCTGATGATCAACTAAATTGGGGTGCTGATGACCAACTAAATTGGGGTGCTGATGACCAACTAAATTGGGGTGCTGATGACCAACTAAATTGGGAAGCTGATGACCAACTAAATTGGGGTGCTGATGACCAACCAAATTGCTGAGCTGATGACCATCTAATTTGAGAAGTTAATAACCGACAAAGCCGGGATTAAGTGCTCCGTGAACCCAAATATCACAAGCCCAAGCGCGCACACCTGCCCAATAAGCTGTCCGTAGGGCAGGACTTCCTCTTTCAGATTGAAATGCGCAATGTGGCCTACAACGCTAAACGAGGACAGCTGGGTGTTGGGCGGCAGCAGGCGGTCCAGCACTGCCGATAGCGAGTAGTGCTCGTAGGTGACCGCCACAGTGCGGGTCTCCAGCTGGTCGGCCTGCAAATTGTCGCCAAGGTTAACGCCGAACTCCGCCAGATGGGCCAGCTCGGCCTGGTTCAGCAGGGACTGGCGTCTGCGGATTTCGCGCAAAATCGAGATTGACTAGTTGAAATGCATTCCATCTACTAATAGTAGCACAATAGAAAATTTTTATTCAGAACATAAAACTGGTTTTCCAAGGGCGCCTCTTAAGTAGGACGGAAACTTCCGTCGTTTCCAGGAAAATCCTATATTTATAAAGCGCATGCATTAAAACTGCTGCTAGTAACATGACAAATATCCAATAGTAACAATAAATTAGGCTGTCAGAAGGCGCGCCGCGCCTCAAGGCTTGGGTGCCAAGGCAGGCCGCGGCCACCGACCGAATCCGTAGCGCCGGCGTCAGTCAGCAGGCAGTCGACGAAACGCCCGAGTGCACGCCTGTCCTCGACTCCTGCGCCGGCGAAACAGGTCGCTTGGACGGACTACTAATAGTAGCACAGTTGAGATTCGTGGCTATTAAATAAAAATTAAATGATGACAATACCTGTCTAGGAGTTTCGGATCCATCAGCGCCAGCTTGGTGCCGGCGTCGGGACCTTCAACAATGCTGGCCAGTTTCACAAAGCTGGGCATGAGCTTCTTCAAAGTGCCGATGCAGCTCTTAAGCTTTGCAGTAGGAACTGGCAGCGCTTTCAGCTGCACAGTATGGTTAAAATCTGATTTCACCAGCTCGGTGCAACCAACACAGCTGATTGATTGCGTTAGGCTACTGGCAGTAGTGCATGTGCCAATCGGTGATGAAGCCATGCCAATCACGGGGGGCAGCTGTTTTAACAAACTGCAAGCAGATCTGCAGATAGAAAACATGAATTAACAAACGGCAGCTATGATATAGTTTAGCTAAAAGTTCTGCCTGCACTTTATTCATCTATATCAGAGGTCGGAAATTTTTTTTACCTAAAGGACCAGGTAAAAAATCTAGTGCATGACTGCGGGCAAGAGGAGAGAGATGGTCAGATGGAATAGAGAAGATAGAAGAGATAGAAGAAAGGAGAGGCGACGGAATAAATAAGAGAGGAGAGACGAAATAGGGGAGAAAAGAGTAGAGAGGAGAGAGGAGAGAAGGCAGGGGAGGAGAGGATAGAAGAGAAGAGGGGAGAGGCGAGGAGAGGAGAGAGGAGAGGAGAGCAGAGGAGAGGAGAGAGGAGAGGAGAGGAGAGGAGAGGAGAGGAGAGGAGAGGAGAGCAGAGGAGAGGAGAGGAGAGAAGAGGAGAGGAGAGAAGAGGAGAGGCGAAGAGAGGAGAGGAGAGGAGAGAAGAGGAGAGGAGAGCAGAGGAGAGGAGAGCAGAGGAGAGGAGAGCAGAGGAGAGGAGAGGAGAGAAGAGGAGAGAGGCGAAGAGAGGAGAGAAGAGGAGAGGAGAGGAGAGGAGAGCAGAGGAGAGGAGAGAGGAGAGAAGAGGAGAGGAGAGGAGAGCAGAGGAGAGGAGAGAGGAGAGAAGAGGAGAGGAGAGGAGAGGAGAGCAGAGGAGAGGAGAGCAGAGGAGAGGAGAGGAGAGGAGAGGGCTAGATTGCTATTGAACAATTAGTTCCAAAAGATATGTGACCCATGGGCCAGAGTTTTTTTCTTTGATCAATATCAAAATATGCTATTTTGGCAATTTGTATTATGTTAGACAAAGCTAAATTATAAAAAGTGAAGTAAAGTGGCATAATTTATCTTTATATAATATAGAAAGTGAGATTATATAGTATCAATGTTCTGCCTAATTTGAGTATATTAAATTATATAAGTCAACTTTATATGGCTATCTCTACTTTAAGCCAAGCAAGCTAAGAGTTAATAAAGTTAGCTAGCTACATGGATTGGCATTTGCCAGCTATTATAGACCAGTTCAATTTTGTTTAAAATTTTATCAAATTTAAAAATTTTAAATTACATAGCTTAACTTTGTTAAATAACCTTATTCCTTATTATACCATAATTAATTTAAATATTTCAAACATTAAATCAATATAGCTTTAACAATGACTAATGAGTTTATTTTTTTAAATCTAATTTAATATACTAGTCCTAATGAGTCTTATATTAAGCCTTAATGATCAGTTAAAGGTTATATATCATAGTAATTATTATATAAAATATAGCAAATATCAAGTTAATACAAAGACTTATTCCAAAATATATTTAGTAGGCTTAGTACTATATCAATAAAGATACATATAATATGTAGTACAAATTTATAAGATTAGTAAAATAAAGTAAATTATAATTTTGGTATGCAATAATATAACATGACATGGACTAGACATGCTATTATATAGGGCCTAATATTAATGTCTAGGCCTATATATAGTAGGCCTTGGTTCTTAGACAGTTTTGACTTAGTTTTATTATGACTAGGAATAGTTAATATGAAGTTAGGAATGATATAAAACTATTAGCTGTTAGGCTATTAGCCAATTGCCATTGTCATTTGCATTTGCAATGGTTTTATCCCAAACTAGCCCTAGACCTAGACCTAGTTAGAATCTCTAGAGATTGTCTATTAACAATCTCTATTAAAGTCAAGATAAGCAAAAAGTGAAAGACAAAGAATTTTAGTACAATGGTATTAGAAATATGCTAGGTACATTGCTTGGAAACTTTACTTCCAAATCAATTATCAATTAATTGTCTGTACAAGAATCAAGATATATGGCATATAACTAGAAGACTTGTTGTTGTTTCTAGTTAGATAGTATAAGTAGCCTCTGGTTTTTTCCGAGAGAGACAGGCAGTGCCAGGCACAGCAAAAAAATCAATAAAATTATTAGAAGCTATAATATTATCATAATCATTTTAAAAAATGTACGATGTCGATGTACTTAATTATGGACTTACACTACAGATTTTCGGTAACAGGACCACCACAGGTCACCTACGGTAATTTGTAAGCCGATCGACATGTTGAAATAATGAAAAAAGCAGTATTAGGCCTAGCTTACATTTCTTATTGTAATTTTATACATATGAAAAATGCTAAAGTTGCTTCTCCATAAATATATCATCATATGTACGCACCACACCCAAAGGAATATCTCACCCGATGCACTTTTGTTGAGCTGAATGTACATTTTCCGTGGCACTGAAATTCAAAATGGTATACAAAGTCACAATAACTAGAACTTTAACGTAACGCCTACCCGCCTACCGTCTGGCTTCTGTATTAGTTATTAGATCACATGGATCTGAATAAGTACAGTTCTGGCAGACTGCGTACTTAGCTACTTGATATAATATTTTTGTAGTCCTACTTGAATTGCAAATAGTTATTCAATATTACAAGCAAATAATTTGCTTCAATTGCCCAACAATTGCCTAGGCCTACTATTCAAAAGTAACACGTTTCGAAGTGTTCTGGGCCTAGGACAGGTTAAGCCTATATTTGAATTCAATATTTGTAATTTTGCAATAATTTGGTATTCATTTAAAGCACACTCAGAATGAAAATTGTTATCTTAATTGCATTCTAGTAGAGACAAAGATTACTTTATTCTGAAATTACTATCAAAGTTATCTATTGGTAACAATAAAACTCATTTGATTGACCAACATGAAGTCAGGTAAGAATTATTTTAAGAGTTTGTCATGTAATTTGATAACCATTAGCCTATAAAGCCTATAATAACAAAGAAATATTTTGATGCAGGATGCCATTATCTCTACATATAAAAATCAAAACTCTGTGTGTCTGTGTGTCTGTGGACAATTTTGTTCGCTATATTTATATAAAAAGGTCCATTTGATTTATAAAGACACATAATTTTTTATGTAACTATTAATTGAAAATACCAAATAGACAAACCTCTTTTAAAGTTATTATTAAATGGCAAATATTAATAAATTTATATGCTTAATTTGCCTAGTAATTTTAAGACTATTAATAATAATAGGCATAGGAAAAAGTATCCCATTATATGAAAACCTAGCCTATCTATTTATTAGGCCTAAAAGTTTTTTCCTTTAGTTCTATTTTATACCATAGTCTTAACTATATCTTATTAATTATATTAAATTTAAATCAAAGAATATCTATTTTTACTATTCTTTGACTATATATATATAATAAAAGCCTATAATTGATATGCTTCTATAAAGTTTTTTGTAGAACTATGTTTTTATACTTTTTCTAGAGTTTTTTGAGTAATAATAAATCTTGAAAATGGTTTAGTCTCAACTATAACTAAAATCTGATTATAATGAAAATAAAAGTTTTTTACCATGTCTTTTACTTAGAAACTGCTGTGTGTTTGAAATATTTTGTTTAGTTTTAAGCAAACAGTGAATATTACATAACTAAAAAAATCACATCTTTCCCAAATTTGACCCTCCACCTCATAGCCATCTTCAATGAGCAAAAGGTGCATACTGTGCTGGCCACCCCTGGCCAGAGTGAGAAGGCCCAAGAGATCTCCTTCACAGACATGAAGTCCATTGGCAATGGCAGTTTTGGCGTAGTCTACCAGGCCACCATGGTTGCCAACAAGGAGGTCGTGGCCATCAAGAAAGTGCTGCAGGACAAACGGTTCAAGAATCGAGAATTGCAGATAATGAGATCGATTGAGCATCAGAATATTGTCTCGCTGAAGTACTTCTTCTACTCCAGTGGCGAAAAGGTGTGCAAATCTGATTTTTATAAATTCAACATTTTCTTAAGCTTTAACTTCGCAAAAGTGCAGTTACATGTTTTCAAAGTAACCAGAAAAGAAAGAGTAGGCCAGAGAAGGCCATCGCCCGCACAGAGGATCTTGGTAAGAATTAGGGATTTTGTTACTAGTTACTTAAACAGTTAAACAATATGAGAAAAATATGTCAGGATAGAGAGGAGAGAATGAATAGAGGAGAGAGGGAGAAAGTAAAGAGAAGGGGAAAGAAGAGGGTACAGGGGAGGAAAGAGAGTAGAAAGAAGGGAGAAGGGGATAGAAGAGAGCAGAGAAGAGAGAGAACAGTCAAAAATGCAATCAACTTTGACGACGACAACAACAAAAAATACTTCTTCTGCTAGCCACGCAGTGGCCAGAAAGGAGGGAGAAGTCAGAGAAGACCTCAAAAAGTCACACCCCCCGCTTGGTCCGGGGCGTCAGCATCAGTCAAAAGCCGGTCAGGGTATCTCGCCGTTCGACCTTGGCCTCGCCTGAGCGGTCCCAGCAGCTTGTACAGGATATGGATACGGATAGGCTACAAAGTATTTCAAGATACGGCTACGGATACGGATAGGCTACGCCAGGGGCTCAAAACTGCATGGGTATATCGGGTGCTGGAGTTTCGCCTGCGGAGCCAAAACGAGTTTGACAGAGTTTTTAATAATGGCGTAATACAACAGTGCTTTGTCCCTCCACCGAAAAATATATAAAAATCCAAACAATGCCTCCATTAAATAAAAGTTATGACTGATTTAAGTCGCCCATTCTCGATCACAGAAGGACGAGGTGTACCTGAACCTGGTGCTGGAGTTCATGCCGGACACCGTGTACCGGGTGTGCCGGCACTACAGCCGGCACTCGCAGACCATCCCGCTGCTGCACTCCAAGCTCTACGCCTACCAGATGTTCCGCTCGCTGGCCTTTCTGCACAGCCGCGGCATCTGCCACAGGGACATCAAGCCGCAGAATCTGCTGCTCAACCCCGAGACTGGTGTGCTCAAACTGTGCGACTTTGGCAGCGCCAAGCACCTGCAGCGGGGCGAGCCGAATGTGTCCTACATCTGCAGCCGCTACTACAGGGCTCCCGAGCTCATCTTCGGGGCCACCCACTACACCTGCCAGATTGGTGAGCCGCTGGGGTGGATGGGTTGCACTGTGGGGTGGATGGTTGCACTGTGGGGTGGATGGTTGCACTGTGGGGTGGATGGTTGCACTGTGGGGTGGATGGTTGCACTGTGGGGTGTGTGAGTTGCATTTTGGGATGGATGGTTTGCCCTGTGGGGTGGATGGTTGCACTGTGGGGTGGTTGGGTTGCACTTGGGGGTGGATGGTTGCACTGTGGGGTGTGTGAGTTGCATTTTGGGATGGATGGTTTGCCCTGTGGGGTGGATGGTTGCACTGTGGGGTGGTTGGGTTGCACTTTGGGGTGGATGGTTGCACTGTGGGGTGGGTGAGTTGCATTTTGGGATGGATGGTTTGCCCTGTGGGGTGGATGGTTGCACCGTGGGGTGGTTGGGTTGCACTGTGGGGTGGATGGTTGCACTGTGGGGTGGGTGAGTTGCCCTGTGGGGTGGATGGTTGCACTGTGGGGTGGGTGAGTTGCACTGTGGGGTGGATGGTTGCACTGTGGGGTGTGTGAGTTGCACTGTGTGTGGGTGGGTTGCACTGTTGAGTGGATGGATTGCACTGTACGGTTGCCCTGTGGTTGAGCCACAGAGGATGCAGCAGCTGCCCGGCTTCAATGTCCCCTCCATGGAGCCCCGCATCCAACCCTTCCGTCGCAGACATCTGGTCAGCCGGCTGCGTGGTTGCTGAGCTGTTGCTGGGCAAGCCGCTGTTTCCCGGCGACACGGGCGTTGACCAGCTGGTGGAGATCATCAAAGTGCTGGGCACGCCAACCAGGGAGCAAATCTCGGAGATGAACCCCGATTACACCGAGTTCAAGTTTCCCCAGATTCCCGGGTAATTTAGATTTCCTGCTTTGAGCACACGCAGTTGTTATTGGAGCCGGGCTAACCCCAACCCGTTGATTGCGTCTCCAGCGTGCCCTGGCAGAAGGTTTTCCGGCCGCGGACTCCGTCTGAGGCCATCAACCTCATCACCCGGCTGCTGATCTACCGGCCGCAGCAGCGGGTCAGCCCTCTGGAAGCCTGCAGTCACCAGTTCTTTGACGAGCTTCGGGCCGAGTCTACCCGACTGTCCTCTGGGCAGCCGCTGCCTCTGCTGTTCAACTTCAGCCAGGCTGGTATGGCTTGATTGGCAGGCGGGCTGTAGGGGTAGAGAGCTGGTAGAGCAAGTAGTCAGCTGGTAGGGTAGATAGCCAGATAGTAGAGTAGACAGCCACCTTAAAGGGTGGACATTCTGATGGTAGGGTAGGTGTCTAACTGGTGGGTAGACACTTACAAGTATCTAGTTCTAGTACATCGGGGGAAGAGTAGGACACCCTACTTCTGGTGAGGCAGACAGCTAGCAGTGTAGACAGCTGGCAGTGTAGACAGCTGGCAGTGTAGACAGCTGGCAGTGTAGACAGCTGGCAGTGTAGACAGCTAGCAGTGTAGACAGCTGGCAGTGTAGACAGCTGGCAGTGTAGACAGCTGGCAGTGTAGACAGCTAGCAGTGTAGACAGCTGGCAGTGTAGACAGCTAGCAGTGTAGACAGCTAGCAGTGTAGACAGCTGGCAGTGTAGACAGCTAGCAGTGTAGACAGCTGGCAGTGTAGACAGCTGGCAGGATATACAGCTGGCAGGATAGACAGCTGGCAGGATAGACAGCTGGCAGTGTAGACAGCTGGCAGTGTAGACAGCTAGCAGTGTAGACAGCTGGCAGTGTAGACAGCTGGCAGTGTAGACAGCTGGCAGTGTAGACAGCTGGCAGTGTAGACAGCTGGCAGTGTAGACAGCTGGCAGTGTAGACAGCTGGCAGTGTAGACAGCTGGCAGGATATACAGCTGGCAGGATAGACAGCTGGCAGGATAGACAGCTGGCAGGACAGGCAGTCAGCAGGTGCAGCATGCAGCAGTGAGCACCTGAACCCGCAGAGCTGTCAATCAAGCCGGAGCTCAGCACCAGCCTGATTCCGCCGCACGCGGCAGCCGCCACCGCCGCCTCAGGCGAGGGACCCAGCAGCGTTGGCGGCGGCGGCACTTCAAAGTCGACAGCCGCTGCTTCCGCTAGCGGTGGCGGCAACGTTTGAAGTATCAATTTAGATCCGAGCGGGTTCGCATCCCCGGCCGAGGGCAAGGCTAACCCAGGATTGATTTCTGAGCTTGCTTGCAGCCAGCAGCAGCAGACTTTGTGTTGCTAGGGCCCCACAATGTAGATGACCCACCCACCCTCCCCCCAGCTCAGCACTGGCCTGTTTGCTTCTGTTTCCGAGCTTCTTGTCCTGCTTAAACTCCTTTTTTTCTGCTTTCCACCGCTTCAGCTGAAGCCAGTAGTGGATTCATTTGTTGCTTTCATTTCTTGATCAGTTTGCACCTGCAATAATCGCTTAGTTTTCATAGCCGGGCTCGTATCTGTGCACCGGCTAGTCTAGTTATTCTCATTCATACAGACACACACCTACATACGCTCGTATATATGATTTTCTGCACTCGGTCAAGTCTGTGCGCCCTCTGTATTTTGTGTCACAAATTTTGCGTCAGGTTATAACGTCAGGCCCGCGAAGCCTCTCTATCTGGCCGTCGGGTCCTTAGAAAATTCACAATAGCAATCCGACCCGCTCAAGGTTCGTGTCTCTTCTCTCCCCTCTCCTCTCCTCTTTTCTCTCATCTCTCATCTCTCATCTGTCATCTTCTATTCCCTCTACTTTCAATTTAGATTTGGCCCGCAGCCTTGAGCCGGATTCTTTATCTGACCCGTTACCTATAGAATGAATTGTGTTAGCAATAAATGTCTGCAGTCTGTGCGCAACTTTTTCTGGTGTCTATTTTCCTCGTGTTAAGTGTCCTACGGATGTGTCAGGATGCCTAGTCGCTCTGTAGCGTGTCAGACACGAAGGCAATTTGCCCCGTGCAATTCCGCATGCAGCTGCCTACGCTCTCTCTGTGTTATTCCACGCCTTCTGTTATTCCCCTGTAGAGCAGTGCCAGCCCTTCAAATTATATCGCCAGGGTTTACTGCTTTCAGTTTTGCTTCGCGTGAACTTTTTTTGCTTTTTTTATCGCTACAACTACAGAAGTGTTAAATATTACCTATTTAGTCCTCATCGCTGTCTGCTTTTATTTTAGCTTGTTTACGCGGCTCGGCAATTCTGCAAAAGTTCAAGTTTTCAAACTGAAAATGAGCAAACTTACTACAGCTTCATAGTTTAATCAGTCACTTCTACAGCTGCAGTGTCCTCTGTACAGTCCACGGAGGGTTTCCAGTTCGTCTGCATAGCCAACCAATCAAATCAAGTCTAGCCTGCCTTTTAAGCTGGGCAAGGAAGCTATGCTAAAATAAACTAGCTCGTATAGTCACGTGACACAGTCAGCTACACTTATATTTAGCTATGCTCAAGCAAACTTTAGTCACGTGACACAGTCAGCTACACTTATATTTAGCTATGCTCAAGCAAACGTTAGTCACGTGACACAGTCTGCTACACTTATATTTAGCTATGCTCAAGCAAACTTTAGTCACGTGACACAGTCAGCTACACTTATATTTAGCTATGCTCAAGCAAACTTTAGTCACGTGACACAGTCTGCTACACTTATATTTAGCTATGCTCAAGCAAACTTTAGTCACGTGATGACACAGTAAGCTACACTTATATTTAGCCATGCTCAAGCAGACTTTAGTCACGTGACACAGTCTGCTGTACAGTATATTTACGGTAGCTATGCTCAAACAAACTAGTCACGTGAAACAGTCTTCTGCTACACTTATTTAGCTATGCTCAAACAAACTATAGTCACGTGACACAGTCTGCTACATTATATTTAGCTATGCTCAAACTAGTTAGTCACGTGACACAGTCTGCTACATTATATTTAGCTATGCTCAAACTAGTTAGTCACGTGACACAGTCTTCTGCTACACGTATTTAGCTATGCTCAAACAAACTATAGTCACGTGACACAGTCTGCTACATTATATTTAGCTATGCTCAAACTAGTTAGTCATGTGACACAGTCTGCTACATTATATTTAGCTATGCTCAAACTAGTTAGTCACGTGACACAGTCTGCTACATTATATTTAGCTATGCTCAAACTAGTTAGTCACGTGACACAGTCTGATACATTATATTTAGCTATGCTCATAATCTACTACTCGTAGGACTAGTATTAGCCGTGGATGCCTTGGCTTCTCAATCGCCTCCAATCCAACTGTGTTGGTTGGCACACTAATTTGTTCTCCTTTCAACTGCTCAGCCGACGAGCTTTCGGCAGACGAATCGAATGGAACCTTATAGTCCACGAAGTGCAGGTTGGCAATCGAAGGCAAACAATTGAGTTTATGAGCAATTGAACTTATTTTGTCATGGAAGCACAGCTAGCCCTGTCTTATATATCCTAATCAATCTGTGCTTTTCCGTCGCGTACTTTTGTTGAAAGACCATCGACGGCCCGAGTAAACCGAGTAGGCGTGGCGATGCCCGCAATTCATTTCTCACTGCGCTGTCTGTGCACTGTTTTTAATAGTCATCGCATCGCACTGGACATTCGCTGCCTGCACGAATATTGAATTGGCTTCGTTACTCGATTCTGTAAGACATTTGCGGCAAAGTAGGTTCACACAATAAGAACTGACAGGAAATCAGCTCACAATAAGCTTCGGGAGCTCACAAAAAGCTTAGGGAGCTCACAATAAGCTTAGGGAGCTCACAATAAGCTTGGGGAGCTCACAATAGGCTTAGGGAACTGACTAGAAATCTGCTTACAATCAGCTTGAGGAGCTTACAATCTAGGCTTAGGGAACTGACAGGAAATCAGCTCACAATAAGCTTGGGGAGCTCACAATAGGCTTAGGGAACTGACAGGAAATCTCCTCACAATGGGCTTGGGAAACTGACAGGAAATCTGCTCACAATCAGCTTGGGAAACTGACAGGAAATCTGCTCACAATCAGCTTGGGAAACTGACAGGAAGTCTGCTCACAATCAGCTTGGGAAACTGACAGGAAATGTGCTCACTGTAGTGACTGACGCGAGAGACAGAAGTTTAGCTGAACCAAAAGCTTACGGCCTCGACTTGGGCGTGGGGTGCGATTATACTCGTATATTTCAGCTCAAAGCTCTGTAATCGATTGCTCTAGAATAAGTGTACATCCAGGATGCAATTTACACAGGAGTTAAAATCCACGTGCCGAGAAAGGGGGGGGGGGTGCCGAGTACAACATCTTTCCCCTTCGCGGAGATTAACGGAGTAAAATCGAATTCAAGAAAATTAATGTCATGCAAAAAAACAGAGGTTTATATGTTGGTTGGTCGCCAGTTTTGCACGAAAAAAAATTCCGGTCCTATAATTGGGTTGCGGTAGTTTGCAGCTTCTTGGATGCGGACGGTTCGCGATTTGCAGCTCCCTCGCACCCTCTGCGGCCGGCGGCGGTGCTGGAGCGGCCGTCTGGTCGCCTTCTGGATCGCCGGTTCGTCTGGTCCGTCTCCTGTTGGCCGCTCTGGCAGTCGCTTGACGTCGCTGACGTGGCGCATGCAGTTGTTGCCGCCCGTGCTCTCCAGGATGACAGAATCGCCTTTGACCTCCGTGACTGTCCAGGGCTGAATTTCAAATGGCGTATCCGTTTTCGATGGCTGGATTTTTCTTCGGAGGACTTTATCGCCAGCTTGGATGCGATGCTCTGCGGCTGATCTTGTCGCGTCGGCGTAGTGCTTCATGGCGGCCTTGTACTGACGGTCTCTGTTCCTGACTGTCTTTGCTGGAGCCTGCGGCTTGACTCCTGGAATGCAGTCTTAGACTGGTCTCCCGAACATCAGGTCGGCTGGGGCGACTCCTGTGGCCGTGTGCGGAGTGCTGCGGTACGCGGCAAGCCACTCCTGCAATGTCGTCCTCCAGTCGGTTCCTTGGGCGTTGCAGGAGATGCGGAGCAGCTTGTTCAGGGACCTGTTGATTCGCTCGGTAATGCCATTATCCTCGGGATGGTACGGTGTGATGCGCCTGTGGCTGATTCCGTAGCTTGTGACGAAACTCCTGAAGGCTTCGATGTGAATGTCGGACCGTTGTCCGTCACGATCCGCTAAGGAATCCCGAAGGTCGCGAAGACCTGCTGTAACTGTCTGGTGGTGCGGTCAGCTGTGATCGACTTCATCGCCACGACGATGGGGTAGCGCGAGTAGTAGTCGATGATCACCAGGAAATGTCGCCCGTTGGCAGGTCCAAGAAAGTCGATGCCGATGGTGGACCAGGCAGACTCAGGCAGTTGCAGTTCAGTCGGTTTGCAGTGGGGCTTCCCCTTGACTGCCGCTTGATGGTTAGTGGCTGCACATTCCAGGCACTGTGCCACCAGTTGCTTGGCCTCAGCTGGACATTCCGGGCCACCAGACTTTGGAGTTGAGTCGGCACAGTGTTTTGGTCTCGCCTTGATGTCCTTGGTGAGCCAGCTGGAGGACAGCTGGCCGCTGGGCTTTTGGGATTACGAATCTTTGGTCTCGCAGCAGCACGCCAGGAGCCTCTGTCAACTCGTGCCTGGCGGCGTGCAGTCGTCGGATGCTGCCATGCCGCAGATCCCAATTGCCTGCTCTCAACGATGACAGAACAGTCGATAGAATGGCATCACGGGCCGTGGCTTCCCGAACCTGATGCAAGGACAGGCCTCTCGGCGTCGCCGCTTGCGCGATCGCTGCCGATGAAGTTTGAGTCCAGGATCTCGCCGATGTTGATCGATGTCGGAGCGCGCTCTGGCTGCCGGCTGAGGATGTCGCTCGGCTTGAACGGGCCTGGCCGATAGATGACGCTGAACTGCATGTCCTGGATGCTGAGTGCCATGCGTTCGATGCGTGGAGGTGGGCGCGACTCGGGCTTGAGCATGACGGTCAGCGGCTTGTGGTCGGTGACGACGGTGATTTTGGCGGCGCCGCTAGGGCTCTGCTTGCGAATGCAACCGGCTTGGATGAGCCGTCGGACTGAATCTGGCAGAGAATGGCGCCGAGTCCGATGGGGCTGGCGTCGACAACGAGTTCGGTATGCCGGTGCTTGTCGAAGAAGACCAGTGTGCTGTCAACTGCGATGCAATCTCGGACTTCTTGGAAAGCCTTGGCCTGCTGCTTGCCCCACTGCCAGCTTGCACTCTTCTTGGTCAGGTCTTCGTCATGTCCGCCAGGCCTGGCATGAAGCGACTGACAAACGTAATCAGACCGAGGAAGGAGCGGACTTCTGAGGCGTTCGTTGGCTCTTTGAAGCTTTTGATCGCCGACACCTTGGCTTCAGCTGGCTGGATCCCTTTTGCCGACAGTCGCATGGCCAGGAAGTTGACCTCCGGCACCGCGAATTTGCACTTGGACGGGTTGAGAGTCAGGCCGTGTCCCTGAAGACGTTGAAAGCAGCTGGCTAGGCGACTGTTGTGCTCCAGGATGTCGCGGGCATACACGATAATGTCGTCGTGCACCATCTCACTCCTGGCAGGCCACTGAATACTGTAGACATCACACGCTGTAGAATTTCTGAAGCCGACGTGAAGCCCATGCAGAGGCGCGTGAGCCTCACTAGGTCCAGTGGTGTCGACAAGGTCAGAAACTTGCGTGACTCCTGATCGACCTTGATTTGGTGAAAGGCTTTGTTAAAATCTAGCTCCGAAAAAAGTGTGAGCCGGCCATTTCGTCTTCAAAGGTCGGAATCAGCTGCTTCTCTGGCACTACGTATTGATTGAGGTCTCGAAGGTCTTGGGTGATTTGCACCTGGTTCGGAGTGCTTTTTGGTACGACTATCATTCTAGCGACCCATTCGGAGGCTCGGATACTCGCTCAATGATGCCTTCGCTGAGCTGGGCGTTGACCTCTTTGATGGCTGCGTCTCGTAGGTGGATTGGCACGACTAGGCGGGTGGCACACTGGGATAGCGTTGTCCTTGAGTCGGATGCTCACTTCGAGGTCCTTGACGCAGCCTACTCCTTGGAAGAGCGCCCAGTGCTTTTTGAGGATGTTGTCAAGCTGGAGGTTTGCCGGAAGGTCAGCCGAGTTGGCCTCCGGACTCGAGGACTCCCCTTTGCCTTGCCGGCACTCCCGATGCTGCTGATGTGGGGTTCCGGTGCCGGACCCACTCGTAGTACTCTAAACTTCTCGCTCGTTGCCCTTCCGAGAATGGTGACGCCCGGGTCTTGCACTACTGTGAAGTCCACTACTTCCTCGAGACCGCTGATTTTGACAAGGAGCTCAGCTCTGCCAGCGGTCGCCAGTGGTGTCTTCGAGCCGAACGGGTACAGCTGCCGTGCTGATCGAAGCAGTTGTGTTTTCGCTGTTTTGAGATCTTGAAAAGTCGCCCGGTCGATGACGTTGCAGCTGGCGCCGCTATCGATGAGCGCCTCGACCCGCTTACGGTTGAAACAGATGCTCATCAGCAGCAGCTTGTTCGCAGTCAGGCAGAAGACAGGAAATCAGCTCACAATCAGCTTGGGGAGCTCACAATCAGCTTGGGAAACTGACAGGAAATCTGCTCACAATGAGCTGGGAGAACTGACAGGAAATCTGCTCACAATAAGCGATGCAAATGACTTCCATATAAACCTGAAAACCTCTTAGACCAATCGTCTCTATGATTAACACCGCTGAATATGAGCTGACCAAGTATCTGGATTCCCTCATCAAGCCTCTCATTCCGTCTGAGTTCACTTCGAAGTCCAACTGTAACTTCCTTAACGACCTTCAACGCTCGTGTCCTGTTACCAAGAGATCTGACACTCTCTGTAGCTTCGATGTTGTCTCTCTTTTCACTAATATCCCTCTCGGGCTGGCTATTGACCTTGCCAATGAGCTTGTGTACAAAGGGAATCCCCCTACCATGCCCAAGGCCTCTTTCAAGAAACTGCTCTTCAACAGGGCTCGCCAGTTATTTGTTTGTGAACCCCTTCTTAAATGAAAATTACAGCGAGTCCCGAGCCTTAAACAACTGAAAGTGACTTGCGCTACTTGGCGCAGAAGCTTAATGCCACGGCCGTAATGCTGATGCGCTGTGACTAGAGTGTAAGAAGATTCAGCAGAAACAGCGGCTATCAATCATTGATCAAAAAGTGAAGGGAAGAAAAGGATTTTTGCACTAGATGAGAAAAGGATTATTACACCAGCTACTTGCTATCTGGGATGTGCTTGCTATCTGGGGGGATGCTTTTCTAGCTGGGGGGAGGGGGTGCTTGGTATTTGGGGTGCTTGCTACCAAGGGATGCTTGCTACTTCAGTATCTGGGGATTGCTTGCTATATGGGGAATGCTTGGTTTTTTGGAGGGGGTTGCTTGCTACCAGGGGGGATGCTTGCTATTTGGGAGGGGATTGCTTGCTACCAGGGGGGATGCTTGCTATTTGGGAGGGGATTGCTTGCTACCAGGGGGGATGCTTGCTATTTGGGAGGGGGGGTGCTTGCTATCTGGGAGATGATTGCTATCTGGCATATGCTATCTAGGGATGCTTGCTATCTGGGGTTGGGGGAGGGGGCTGCTTGCTTTTTGGGGGAGGCCCGGGAGGGTGCTTGCTACCTGGGGGACACTAGCTATCTGTGGGTGCTTGGTTTTGGGGGGGGGGTTTGCTTGCTACCAGGGGATGCTTGCTATCGTAGGGATTCTTGCTGTTTAGGAGGGACGCCTGCTATCTTTGTGAAGGCTTTATTTAAAGCTTAAGATCAACATTTATGGCGAAAACCAACGCGTTTCAACCCACTAGGGCCGTCCTCAGGGTATATTTTATCACTGAACGAAACACTCAATATAAATAAGCAAACGATTGTACTATCTCAAGTGTCAAATTGAAAACGGGAGGGTAACCAATGTACGAAAAAACATAAAAAACTGGGGGTTGGAGTTAAGCGAGAATAATGGGAGAGAGAGAGAGAGAAGGCAAACAGATGTAAAAAAAACAAAATGTACGCGCAACAAAAAATAGTCAAACTCAAAACACCCTAAGAAGGTGGCCCGCACCACTATGTAGCAACTGCACATTGAGACTGGGATTTTGAGCTTTGATGTGCAGCGCTTCAAGAATGCTAAGCTTGAATTCAGAGTTAGCACGGTCGATAATTTTAAACAATTCAATCTGTTCTCTGTCACAGCAGCCCTGGCATTCCAGAAGGTGGTCCTGGATAGCAGATTTTTTCAGCCAATGCTCCCTAACTCTGGTGTGCAGGTGTCTTTTGGTTTTTCCCACGTAAGAGATATTCTGATCTTCAGAACAACAAAATTTATAGACGACACCTGCAACTAGAGCACGAGGAACACGGGACTTGAGATTGCTGACAAATTGACACACCTTGGCAGTGCGAAAAACAATCCTAATCGGAGTGTTGTACCATTTCCGAAAAGATCTCTCAAGCTTCTTTTTCAACAAGATAGACGGGATACCATAGAACGGCAAGATCATCACGGGGTCATCCGGCTTTTTACTATGATTCTGTTGCAGTCTGCCAGTAACCGTATCAGTGACAAACTTGAGAATCAACCGACTAATGAGATTTTTTGGGTATCCGTTCATACGTTCATACATGCACATCAAAGCTCAAAATCCCAGTCTCAATGTGCAGTTGCTACATAGTGGTGCGGGCCACCTTCTTAGGGTGTTTTGAGTTTGATTATTTTTTGTTGCATGTACATTTTGTTTTTTTACATCTGTTTGCCTTCTCTCTCTCTCTCTCCCATTATTCTCGCTTAACTCCAACCCCCAGTTTTTTATGTTTTTCGTACATTGGTTACCCTCCCGTTTTCAATTTGACACTTGAGATAGTACAATCGTTTGCTTATTTATATTGAGTGTTTCGTTCAGTGATAAAATATACCCTGAGGACGGCCCGCCCCTAGTGGGTTGAAACGCGTTGGTTTTCGCCATAAATGTTGATCTTAAGCTTTATTTATTTGCTATTAATTAAGCGAGCAACTCTACCAAAGGCTTTATTTTGTCGTGACCTTTTGTTACTTTAGAAAAAAAAGAGATTTAGAGCAAACATCTTTATCCTATCTTTATCCTATTTAGAGCAAACATCTTTATCCTATCTTTATCCTATTTAGAGCAAACAATGTTTATCGTGCATGTATAGGGTGATTTATAAAACTTAAGAAGGAATGTGCTTTTGCATAAATATTTTTTGCTATTTGCTTATTGGGCGCCCCTAAGGGGGGCACTAGATTGCTACATGTAAGTTCTAGCAGAAGTTACTCGCAAGACCCAGCTCCTGTCACATTGCAGTGCTGATGTTCAGCGCCAGTTTAGCATGCTGCAACGCATATTGGAGATCTCCAGTGACATGTTTGAAATCAGCAATGACATGGGCATTGACATGACAATGAACTACATGTAAATCATTCAGTTCTGCCAGTTTTGCCTGTGATTTTGGTGCCAGTGTAACAAATTATTAACTTGAATTATCAAATTGAATTGACTAAGTGAAGCCACTTTTTGTACTGGTTCTGGAACTCAGCCACAACCTGCACATACTATATTATGTACTGCGTAATACAAATGCAGTTTTCAAGCTCCAAGCCGCAGTATATTACTTATAGAAATTACATGTACATGTATATGCGTGCAAATTTTCTTCAGAATTCAGGCTGAGAGCAATTGTTATTAAAAGTAAAGAAGAAATAGTAGAGAAGTAGTCTTTTGCTATTTCTTCATATTATAAGTAAGGGCAGCTCAACTTATGCACCAGAATGGAGCCCGAAGTTCAGCTCCAGACGAAACCGACTGCAATCGATAACTTGTCGGCCCAGACGACTAGAATCGCCGAGACATCCCATCCGGCTCCCTTCCTTGGGGTCCCAGGGGATAAAGGGGATAAGATGGGGATCTCATGTCAACTTAAGGCTCTAGAATGGAGCCCGAAGTTCAGCTCCGGACCAAACCGACTGGAATCGATTACTTGTCGGTCCAGACGACTAGAATCGCCGAGACATCCGCTGTGCCACTATGTTCCGCTATGTCGTTGAGTGCTGCTTTGCTGCCATTAAGCAAGACAAATGTGTTAACGAGAGGCACAAACCGTATCAGTGGCTGCAGTCAGCCGGCTTAAGCGAGCGCAGCCGATAAGACGTTGTTATCGAGAACTCAATGGCAAAGTACAACCGGGCGCATCCAGGTTTTGAATCATTTAAACAGCTGCCACCGTCATGGACAGGGCTATCGTTGTTCGAATTCGATCAGAATTTCATGCGCCTAGTGCTCTTGTCCAACGAAATGGACGAAATTGAGCAGCTGCACTTTAACTGTGATCTGACGCGTGTTCGCGAATTTGACAAAGGTTTCGGTGGGTCCGTATCAACTAAATCAAGCCGATGCTTACATTCAAAACATTCGTGTCAAAGAGGTTCTCGGTAGCTACGAAGGTGACTCCTGGAGAGACTTTGAGTCGCTCACATCCGAACTTCCGAGCCGCCTGAAGTGTTGGAAGTTTCGGCAAAAGACGCAGCCAGAAAACTGGAGCAACCGATTCGGTCGGTGGCATCCGTCTTGATTTTTCTAGCTGTCGTTTTCTCGCGCCATAATTCGAAATCCTACCGCGTGATTCTCAGAGTGTGACACAACGGAGCGGACAATCGCTTTGGTTTTAGAGATCCAGGATTGCAACTTCTTCATGGCTACTACTCGTCTGCAAAAGCTGGAAGTAGGACTGCAGGCTGCGATTGTCATGTAATGGCAGTGCTCAAACTTCTTGGCTGCTACACTTACCACCAAGATAGCTATCGAAGGTCTGGTGCTAGCCTTCGCTTTGTTGATTTCGCTCTTCCACGCAGCCTTGTTGCCAGACTTTATGCCAGAGAAAATGCTTTACCACAGCAGCGGAAGCCTACTGAGCAACAGTCTAGCGGCCAGCTAGCAGCAGCTCACGATCCAAGCCTCAGTCTTCAAGAGTCTTTGGTCTTCAAAACCATGGTCAGCAGTGTTACGCAATTGTTGTTGCACTGTTTCACTGCATCAGCAGCAAAGTCCAGCTCTTTCAGCCGGTCAGAGGTGGGGCAGTGAACACCGCAATGACCAACCTGATAACGTCTATGGCGACTGAGCAAGCGTAGGTCAACTTGTCGAAGCCATCCGAAGCCGATATCCGCAGCAGTTTGCGCCGAGACAGCAACACTGCATGAACGAGGTGCTACAGCGCATTCTGCCAGAGTTGCAGCTGCAGCGTCATTGCCTAAGCGAATTTACACTCGTACATGCGGTAGTTGCCTGACTAGCAACGGAGGAGCTGCTCTTAGGAGTTCTGGACAATCGTATCCTCAGCATCTCCTTTTCAACCGCACTGTTAACTCTAGACGGTCTCTACGCTGCTTTTACGACACCAAAGCACGTCCCACGCACCAACACCAACTGTTCAGCTGATAGTGTGCAGGAGGTTCAGGTCTCTAACGGCAGAGTGACCCTGATGCATATAGATCGCATTGGAACCGATGGTCAAAAACTGAATACACAAGTCTGTTGGACAAGCCGAGCAGGTAACATCTCCAGCTTGGGATGTCCAATATTCACAGTGTCCCATTACGGTAGTACGCCCTTGGAAGGGCAATATACATTTTGTGTCCTGAAAGTTGGAGTATGGAATAAGCTGGACGACATTGGAGTTCAGAGAAATGATGAGGACGCACTTTTTCCCAAATCCCGCGCTAGCACATGGGCTCTAAACTTACCAGCCTACTAACAGTGGGCAATGGGTATTTTTATCATTTTTCTGCGAATTGTCATAGAGTCTATACTAGATATAATGTTTGGTCATGCTAGTAGTCATAATAACATAGGCGCAGCTTTTTGGGTCATAAATCATCGCTTTCGAAGCTGGTCTGACAGCCACCTGCGCCTCACTCAGGGTTGAGGCGGGCGCCAGATGGTCTGAGAGGATGCGGGCGCCAGATGGTCTGAGAGGATGCGGGCGGTAGCTTTTTTCTCATCATTTTGACAGGCCATCAAGATTTATGAGGTCAGAGCCTATTGTTCGTGTTCACTCAAGCGTGTGACAGCTTTGACAGCTATGCGTTTTACCCCTAAAAGTACTTTGGGATTAGCGATTAGTGATTTCTCTTCATTATCTTCACTTTCTATTTAATAAGAGCTTTCTAATGTATATTTTTTCATTAATTTCTGTCAGTCCTACGCGAAAAGTCATAAATCATTTTGTTGCGATTTTGATTGATTTATGGCCGCACCTGTCATCTTTTTACGACCCTGTGGGAACAGATAGGATCTCACGGTCACGTGATTCTGGGTAGCAACAAGCTTAGCCAATCAGAAAATTCGGCGCTCATTTTAACAAATCGGCTCAGCCAATCAGAATCGACGTGTTCCATTATAACAAACTGCGGTCCAGTTGGCGGCTATTTAAACCGGTGTTTTTGGCCCGCTTGGGCCAAACGCTTCTCTACTCCTCCTGGGACCTTAGCCTAGATTGAGACGTCCCGGAGCGTGACTGTCGTCTCTTGATCCCCGGATTGCGACCTCCCCCATCATCATCAAGGACGAGTCCCCCCGGTCATCAGCAGCGAACATCAAAGTTAAGAGCATCACCTGCTAGCTATCTGCGAAGATTGTGACATCAGCACCATCCCGGGTCTACAGCTGCGAAGCACTAAGCCGATTCGGTCACTGTGAATTACCTGGTCTCCGGCTGTTGAGTTTCTGATTGGTTGGGTGAGAGGCTGCCTAGACTTGCTTGATTGGGTGATTCCTTACCTGTCCCCTATTTCAGTAGCTGGATTAGGCGCACACTTTTGCTCTTTTTGTTCAGTAATGCTGCTGCTGAGGCAGAAGTCATTCAATAATACTGCTAGTAGTCTAAAACTCCAATTCAATCTGAAGTGTGAAGTGATCTAAGGAGAAGGTTAAATCTAACAGTTATTTTTATCGGTTTTATTTCTTTGTTCGCCGATGGCTCAGATGAGTAGCTAAGCTAGTAGGCGCCGGTTACAGTGGACCAATGGCAAGGCGGTTCTCAGTCGATCAATCTATCAAATCAGTGAGCAAATTGCCAATAGTGCAAAATCGGCGCTAGAGATGTACTTTGTGCACTCTAGATTCGTTAAGCGGCTCGGGTAACGAATCATGCGGTCTCCGATGTTCGAGTTAGCCTATCATCAGCGCTACGAGAGGCTAGTTGGCGCGTTGAAGGCCAAAAGTACAATTCCTCGTATTTAGCAATGTAATAGTACATGTAGCTACCCCATAGTCTCGCCACTGCAAGAATCCCCTGCACAAGTCCCCTCTGTACCTGCATGGCCAATGCGATCAAGTCCCAGCAGTGTCCCTTAACATCGGCTATGACTTCGAGATTGACAGCAAAAAGACACTAGTTGGCAGGTAAGTGCGAAGCCCCTTCTAGTCGGAAGCCCGATTTCGAGAGTCCCGGTGGGTGAGCCAGGACGTACGGGCTGGTGGCAGCGAGTTAGCTAATCTGCGGATTAACTAATTTCTACCTTCAAAATTCTCCCTGCTTGTCTCTCGCTGTCCCTCTCTTAGCTATTGGACCTAGACTGCTCGCCACACGATCAAGCTACCATGGGGCTGACAATCTGACAGGAGTGGGGGGCCAGGACTCTAATTGATTTATTTCTGAGACCTGAGGCCCGAAGGCTTCCCCACAAGGGGGCCGAAAGGTCGAAACCCATCAGAAACTACAATCCATTCGTTCACAAGCAATCTTTTACTACCTTAGTAGCCCTGCTGCAAGTAAAAAGACACCCATGGATCATCTGCGAGCATGTTTACACAATAAGCCTTTCTGCAAACTAACAACCATACTGTCTCATTTCGTTTAAAAAATCATCCGGAGCCTTACTTTAGGCTCCATTCTAGAGCCTTAAGTTGACATGAGATCCCTATTTTATCCCCTTTATCCCCTGGGCCCCCAAGCCAGGGCCTGGGATGAGATGTCTCGGCGATTCTAGTCGTCTGGGCCGACAAGTTACCGATTGCAGTTGGTTTGGTCCGGAGCTGAACTTTGGGCTCCATTCTGGTGCTTAAATTGACATCCCCTTTACCTACTATGGAAATGTCTAAATGCGCGGAATTAGACTCACTGCACTGCGCATGCGCAGTCTTTGTTTCAGAGCCCAGTGGAATCGCTGGTAGTGGTATATTATTCAGCAGGTGAAGTGCGTGAAACTTGTATTTATCGATAAGGACACGGGAACTTGCAGTGTGAGTTAACAACGTATTACTCTTTCGGTTTAATTAAATGCAAAATGCTTTCTTGTAAATGTAGTGGTTTTCTCGTCCTGTAATTCTACTCCTGACTTCCTTGTTCCGCTCATCCTGAAACACAAGTTAAGTTTCATTACATTTTCCTAGAATAATACCATATAAACTACGGAAATCAGGATTGACTGATCAACTTGGCTATTTTTCAGCCAGTTTGTTGCTGAACTCTGTCGAGTGTGCAATCAAGTTCGACAACACCAAGGACCACTGTAGTACATGCATAAAAGGACGTAAAACTCAGAGACGGTGTTTCCTGGACAAAACACTAGCGAAGATAAGAAGAAATGATTTTTTCGTTAGAAATGATTGATTGCATTTGATCTCCCATTCTTTTAATTTAGCATGTGCAGCATTATTAATCTGCGGTATTTTATAGATGTGTAGTGAAAGTCTCGACATAATTTTTTCGACTTCTCAAGCCCAAAGTTGAAAATATACTCGCGAGTGGCATTAGCTTAAATTTCTTGTTTTGTTCCTTCCTATATCAAATATATTTGTAATAAAAAATGTTGCATGCAGGTACTCTTAACCCATTATTGCAGGTAGTACAATTCAGTTTCAATGTATATTAGTTCTTACATATGCTCGAACATGTACTTGTACATGCACAGTTAGTGCATACAACCTTGGGTTTATGAAATAAAAATAAAGCAATACGAAAATGAAACTTTCACTATGCAGCAATTGTAAAATTTAACAGACTAAATTAAAAGAATGGCAGTCTTCGCTGCCCCTATCAAAGGCAAACATTAATTTTGTGATGAAATAAAACTTTTGTGACGACGTCGTTACAATCTTAAATTTTTAGTTTCTATCTGAGTTTTTATTATGTACTCGTACATATTATTACTTAAAATTATTGTAGTTGATTAATTTGCCGGTTCCCCAGCTATTTATTTAATGTAATTTATTTAAGAAACAATATGCTTCAAGTTTTATTTATTTAAGTCCAAGTTATTATTACTTTTTTGATAGACATCTTAGGTTTAAATGAATCGGATTTCCCCGCCAATTTAAATGTTGCCTCGGGCTCGTTTTTGTACTCTCCTCTACGCGGCGTTTTGTCTCGTTTCCTGCGTGTCAACACTACTAATAATTGAACTAGCTACTAACTAAGAAATAAATAAATAATTAATTAATTAAATAATTGCTGACTACATCTCGAACTCGCTACGTCATACTTTCCTATCTTAAATCGTAGTGTACATTTCCAGAAAATTCGCCTAAAAATTGGCTACACAATCTTTGAGTTAAATTACATGCACGTCCTGTGGTCCTTCGCAACTGTGGTTCTTGGCACACACCTGACACTGGATAGTTTGGGTTACATGCAGTTGGGATTCGTTGAACTCTAGCTTGGAAATATACTCAGCAAAATTGAAAAGTCGCCACCCTTTGCCCCAGTGAGCAGTGTCTTTTGACCAGCGTCTATCACCTGGCCAAGCATTTTGATATTTAAAAAATGCTTGAAAAACAATGAAAACCGGGAGGAAGCTTCAATCCATTCAATCTTCGCCCTCCGCTCTTTCCAATCCCTTGTCACCCAGCCGCAAGTTGCGTCACTCAAAAAGTCAATACTGAGCTAGAACTTCCTGCGCACTCTCAAAGGAGGCCACTTTTTAATGTTGTTGAGTATATTTTGAGGCTAATTCATTCACCAAACAATACCTCTGCGCCCCCGGGGAGCAACACTATATAAGCTATGGATTGCTGCAGCAACATGGCCTTGATTTGCAATAAACTTGGCAACATGCTAATCAAGACAATACACAATATTTACAGTGTGCGATAGTGCAGTACACAACTGCAATAAGTGTATACTGTCAAAATTTGATCAATATCAGAGCAGAGGGGGCTGGCTGGCTGTGCGCATTTCTTGTGTTTACGAGCGTCTGCTCGGTGTGCGTCTTATCAGGAGGGGCGGGTGCAGCGCTTCCCGCCTCCTCCCGGCCTGGCTGGGCCTTCGCGTGGCTTCTGCATGCGACAGATGATAAGGGGTAGGGGCTGGCTGTACGGAGGTCATGGGGTGGCCGCTCTGGTCTGCCCCGTGAGGCATTCTCACAATCTCTACTCAACCACTGTGTCCTCCTGTCCCACCTGACTATAAAAGATTTGCAAACAATACGCTACCCCAACCCCTTGCCCTCACCCATGCATAGCCTAGCCTGCCCAACCCCAGAGCTCGGGTGAGCAAGCCCGATGGATCGGGGCAGAGGGAGGGTGAGGGCCAAATAAGAGGTTTGCTGCGTTCTTGCCCTGTACAGTGGGTGGAAACGACCAAGCCAGCTTTTCGAATGGAGCACGCACACACACCCTGGCAAATAGAAAAATGGACAAACGCACACAGCACTTCAGCTCCCACTTGTATTTAAGCTGGCTCTGAAAATAGAAAAAGCGACGCCAGTTACAGAGCCCAACAGACATTGGCACCGACTGACATTGGCACCAATTAACATTGGCACCGACTGACATTGGCACCAACACCAACCGACATTGGCTTCGATTGACATTGGCACCGACTGACATTGGCTTCGATTGACATTGGCACCGACTGACATTGGCACCGATTAACATTGGCCCCGACTGACATTGGCACCGGTAGACATTGGCACCGATTAACATTGGCACCGACTGACATTGGCACCGATTAACCTTGGCACCGACTGACATTGGCTTCGATTGACATTGGACGGGAGACGAGCAGGCGCGGTGTCTTCTACTAATGACTTAAATTCTTCATGCTTTCTCACGTGCGCTCCCTGCCTCCCAGGAGGCTGATACCGCCCCTGCTGCTGCTCGTGATCGCCAGCCTGCTGCTCGGGCTGTATAATTTCGGCTCAAACAGCTGGCTTCAAGGCATCAAATTCCACGATATCATCCAGTTCGACCAGAGGCCTGCTCCGGATAGCTTTGTACCGCGGGCCACTATGCCAGCTAAGGCTAAGGGATCTGCACCTTTGCAAGGCCTCGACACGGAGGCTCTGCGGCGAAACTTCCCGAAGCTTAAAGAAGCCACAAAACGGCACAGTGGGCCGCACAAGGCCCGCTTGGACCAGATGATGATCAGCTACCTGCCGTTCATCAGCACCAGTGCGTGGATGCTACACAGTCCAAAGGGAAAGAAGTTTACCGTATCGGAAGTTCAAGCTATATCCAACTCCACAATTCAGCCTGGATTCCAGGTGCCAAACATTGCTCACTTTGTCATGCCGTTCGGCGAAACAAACCTGCAGTTCCACCACATGGTCAGCCTCCTCAGCTGTCTGCACATAATGAAGCCTCACCGTCTGCTGCTGTGGTACGCTCCTGGCAAGCTGCCAAGCGGACATTGGTGGGACAGAGTCAGGAAGAATCTGACCGAGTCGGAGTGGGAAGAGAAGATCATATTCGTGCAGAGACCGATTCCCACATCTGTGTACACGGTTCCAGTTCACGGAAAAGAGCACCAGTCAGATGTGATGAGGCTTGAAGCTGTGCTCGTATTCGGAGGACTGTACATGGACATCGATGTCCTGGTTCTGAAACCGCTGGAGCCTCTTCGGAAATTCCCTTTCACTATCGGCAGGGAGGTTCCATACGGTCTGTGCAACGGCGTCTTCTTGTCCGCTCCTAGCGGGACGTTTCTGGCGATGTGGCACACGGCGTACCAGGTGTTTTTCGACGGTTCCTGGGTTGACCATTCGGTGTGGCTGCCAAACACCATGCAACCCATTTTCCCGGACCTGTGTCACGTGGAAGAGGAGAGCATGGACCGGCCGAACTGGACTCCAGAGGAGGTGAGCTGGATCTATGTAAAAGGACAGCAGAGCAGGTGGGATTGGCGCTCGAAGAACTACGTCATGCACCTGTGGTTCCGGAAATACGGCAAGCAGCACAACATGGACAGCATCAAGACTTTGGACAGCATGTTCGGAGAAATGTGTCGTTTTATTCTTTTTGGGGTTTTTTAAGCGCACGTTGGATGCTCGTATATCCTTTTACATTTTCATGTAGCTCGTACGCGTAATGCCGCTAATTCCTTTGCTTTCTACGGTATAATTTCCGGTAGTAGCTGACCAATCTTCACAGCTTCGCCGCGACTCTGTCTTGCGAAGGCGAGATCAACTCAGTGGCTTTCCATTATCACACTGTGCTTGTTTCTGCGTTTTTACTTTTCCTTTGCTTTTTAGTGCCGCAGTTGTTAGCGTGCGTTTAAAAACATAAATATACTCCTGCATGTACATGTAGGTATTTTTTTGCTTTTCGCCAAAAATCCAGCGGAGCTGCATGGCATGTGTGAACTCAAGATAACTTCTATCAAAAGTGTTTTGGTCACTGGATTGATTAAAGATGCAAAGATTAAAGACCGACTGAGTAGTGTCAATGTCATCGATAGATAAGCTCATCTACTGTGTCCTGCTACTTACAACACAATTTGCTGAATACTATACAGCTCGTAATAAAAAACAAAGATTTTCAACATTAAAAATGTAAACTCGCGCTCTTACCGATACCGAACCATACCGGCACTGGCTCGGCACTTCTGCAAGAATTCAAGTTTTCAAATTGAAAGTGAGTTGCTTCGCATGTACTTTGGTTGGCTGGCTGGAAGGTCAGGGAAGAGAGACCCCACCCAAAACACGGAGAAACGTTTTTATTTGTACAATACTATCGATGCATTCTAAGAAAATTTAGCCAAACTTAAAGGTAGTTTAATCAGTCACTTCCGCCGCTCCGTTGTCCCCTGTACAGTCCACGAAAAGGTTCCAGTTGATTCGTCTGCCGTCGATTCGTTTTTGCACCTTCGCAAAGTTCTGCTGGCCCCCCTTAGGCTTTTCTCGCTGAAAGAAACTGATGCCCACGACCCACCCGATGAAGCGACGGCCAGCTGGTCTTGTATTTACATGTAATTACTGAAAACCGGAATAGGCGCCAGGTGGGAACTTCCAGTCCGACACGAACAAATTCGAACGAGACAGCTGCAACAGATGACATAATATTTTTTGCCTGTTCAATATTTTTTGGTATTTTTTCAGTGTTATGAGGGTTGTTTAACAATGTCCTCTTGGAAGAAATTTGAATTGGCTTGAAGTAATTTTAGCTACGCTCGAATGCCCAACTTATAGTCACTGTGGCGCAGTCTGCTACACTATAATATTGGCTATGCTCATAAACCTACTACACGTATGACTAGTATTGGTTGCCAGACGATCTGCTTCTCCATTTCAACTGCTCAACATACGAACTGCCGGCAGACGAATTTAATAGCTCGTAGCACCCCTCCACGAAGCACTGAGTCATTTAGTTGGTTCATTAATTTAGTTTAGGCTAGCAATCAGTTTTCTATATCCTAACATGTCTGTTTTTCCATCGCGTTCTTTTTTTGAAAGCTCAATCTTCGGCTTGAGTAAAGCGAGTAGGCGTGGCGATGCCCGCAACTCATTTTCCTGCGCTTTTTGCGCAATGTTTTTAATAGTCATCGCATCGCGCTAGACATTAACGGTTTGCATGACTACGTAATGCGCATAAACTGCTGGGTTTTCAGAATTTTGACGCAAAAAACGCAAATTATACTACTATCTAAAAATGAAGTAAGTAGTATATGAAAACGCTATCCTAAGCGTGATATACATGGCATACTTCAATATGTAATCGTATAAGTACATTTAATCCATGTACTCGCATATGTACATTAACCTCATGTACTCGCATATGTACATTAACCTCATGTACTCGCATATGTACATTAATCCCTATCTACCCCAAATTGTATATGTACATTGTCTACTTCTATGTCTACCCCCAATTCTATATGTACATGTCTACTTGTGCAGTGCATACTTCGATATGTACACTTGCGCATTAATCTACTTCTATGACAATTTCTATATGTACAGTGTATACATTAATCCCCAATCTACACGACAGCCTCCGCTCTGCGTATTTGAATCGTCAACCCCACAAGATTATATGTACAATTCCAACTCGAAACACTAATTGTTACGTGTACAGCGCAGTATATGCAGAGGTGGGTCGGTGTGCACGCCAGCTGTACAATCTCATCTACTACTATTCGAATACCAAATGAGTCAACTAACCCCCAAATTTTATTAAGCACGTCATATACATTGAATAATTTATTCGAAATCACTTATAAAATACATATGCATTCATATAGAGCCGGGTCCGTATGTACATTCTCTCTCCAAGCAATGAGGTGGGGATTGCGTCATCCAAGTCTCTCCCCAAGTCTGTCCCCTGAATACAAGACTGTGTTGAAGCAGTGCTTTATACTCGTACTTCTATTGACAGTGGGTATGATACAAGACGCTTCGTCTCGCTTTAATTGGTAATTACAGTAAACCATCCCTCGAAGCTCCTTTACTGAATGTTGAATCACCTGACCTCTCACCTCTCACCTGATATACTGAACTCTGACCATAGCCAAAATTCAACCCCAAGACTGTTCGAAAACAGCCACCCCTCGGATGTTCTCCAAACTCGTCTTCACAGCGCAGGATCGAGCAAATCGAGCTAAATTAACGCTCGTCCCTGTTCTCTCTGTCCTCCCTTCTAAAAGCCAAGGAATTTCGACCCCTCTCTCCATTTTCAGTGTTACAGACAGATCTTTCCACAGCACGGACCCTATATTAAACCTCATTCAGCAAAACCCCTCTTCTCCGATTACGTCATCCAGATATAGAAGCAGTTAGCAAGAAACCAACTTTTGATGCACACATCAACCCCACGAATCTGAGCAAATCCGAGTCCGCCAACCTCTACCTGCATTGACCCAATACCCCCTGCATCTGTCAATGTACACAGCCTATGAATCAGTGTCTCCACCGCATGCAATTCTGATATACTTGATTCTAACACTTTTGCATATTGTCTCTTACCCTTGTGTTCGTTATACTAGCTCGTAGAAGTAGTGAAGTCAACATATTTAAATATGCAATTCTACCTCTCCGCCACGCCTCTCCTGCACTTATTTACTTCAAGCTTTCAGACTTGGTCCTGAGATGGTTTAATCTGTTCGAAGCAGGAATGAAGCATGCACTGACCTCTCCATATACAAAGTCAAGTAGGAATTTCAAACAAGAAATTTGGTTATTTTGAAAGCTTAATGACTAGAAATGAGCATTTTTTCATAAGAAAATACAATTTTGCACAGTTTTTAACGACTTTATTGATTAAAATCAGTAGTTTCATCACCAGAAAACATAGCTACTTTCAACAGCTAATTTGTCCAAATGTCGTTTTCAACTTGACCTTAGACAGCTTTGAAGCAAGAATGAATCCCACACGAACATCCACAAGCCAGCCCAAAATCAACCAAAGACATGGCTATTGAAGCCTAAATTGCTAGAAATGCGCATTTTTTCATAGGAAAATACAATTTTTCACAGTTTTTACGCATTTTTTTACGTTAAAATGCAGACTTTATTGATCGAAATCAGTAATTCATCACTAAAAAACAAAAACACAAAAACACAAAATGCTCATCGCTTACTCTCTGACTCTATTCCTGGTTCCACTCATCCTAAAACACAAGTACATGTAAGTTGAGTTTCATAATATTTTCCGTGGAATATCATGCCGTATCAAATCATAGAAGATAACAGAAATCAGGAATGTCTGTGTTTCACTACCATCTTGCTTACTGTGCCACCAACTTGGCTATTTTTTCAGACAGACAAAAGTTTGTAGTTGCACTCAGTCCGGTGTGCAGTCAACTTACACTACAGCACACGTATACATTCTACAGCGGACAGGTTGCAAGCAGACCAAACGAATGCTGTTATAACTCAAATAATTTGCGTTCGATTACGTCACATGTAAGAGTGAATATCGCGATCGCCCACCAAGAGACCGGTGCGCCCGCTTAGAAGACAGGGGCACCCACCAAAGAACAGTTATACTGTTAGTCAAATGTCGGGAACCCGTACTTGGGAGGCCTGTATCTGGTATTTGCTAATTGTACATGTACATGCGCATGTGAGGAACTGGTCCCTGTCATCTGTCCGTGTACGCACCTGACATTATAGATAGTCTACTAGATTATATGGGATTCGTTTAACTAGCTTAATTCCCCTGACAATCTCTCTCTGCGCCCCCAGGAAGCAACGCAAGCGCAGGAAATATCTACGAGCGTCTGAGAATTTTTTTTCTGGAATTCTACTATCTTGTCAAATTTTGAGCTAAATATTGAGATACGGAAAAAGCCTCAGGCTTAAGTGCCTGAAATGCCTGCTCTTCCCGATAAGCTTATGGGTTGCTGCAGCAGCAGCATAACCTTGAATCGATTTGCAAAAAATTAGCAACACTTTGAGCATCCGTAGACAACAGCATTTTGTAATACTGCACAACGGCAATAAAATTTTCCTGTCAAAACTGGATCAATACCAGAGCAGAATGCATCATTGTTTGGACTATATTTTCTTATGAAATCGATTTATTAATTTTCAGTTTCAATGCTGGGAAAACCTGGAAAATGAAATTTAACTTAGCGCGGATACCCTGCAATGGCGTTTGTTTATTTTTCAATTTGGTTTTGTAAAACATTTAAATAAACTGTTTCTGAAAAGCTTTTGACGTGTTACTGCTGAACGTCTTGAATAAATCGCACGAATAATTAAGCTTGTGCAGGAATGAAATCTTGCACGCGTGGTCAATCGACAATGGGGCTGACTGCTGTGCGCTTTTCCTGTGTTTATGCTCTGTGGGTGTCTATCAGGAGGGGCGGTTGCAGCGCTCCCCGCCTCCTCCCAGCCTGAGGCTTCGCTTCTGCACACAGATAATAAGGGGTCGGGGGGCTGGCTGCACGGAGGTCATGGGGTGGTGGCTGCCCCCCGGCACCCCCTGCCCCCCGTGTGGCATTGTCGATCACAATCTCATCTCAACCACTGTGTTCTGTCCCACCAACTGACTGACTATACTCGTTAAAAATTGCAAACAATACGCGACTCCCAAACCCTCGGCCTCACCCGACGCAAAGCCTGCCCAACCCCGGAGCACCGGTGAGCAAGTCCGACGGATCGGGGCAGGCCAGAGTGAGGTTGAGGGGCAAATAGGAGGCTGCTGCGTGCTAAGCCTGTACAGTGGAGACGACTAAGCCAGTTTTTTGCATAGAGCACCTACGCCCTAAGAAAGTGTTCGAGCCAACATAAACATTCAGCGCAGCTTACATTTTAGCTGGCTCTGAGAATAGCGCACGGTATCCATGGTCGCGAACTATAGTGTTTCGGAATTAACACTCCACAACTAAAGCCCAGCTACACAAAAAGCTCGACCTTGGTTTGTTCTAAGTTTTTGATACTGTCTCTAATAGCTCACTACAGACCTGATACTCTAGAATTGCCGACGTTCGACTAGCAATAAAACTAGTTGACATTGGCACAGGAGACAAGCAGATGCGGCGACTCCTGCTACTGAATTAATGCTTTCTCACGTGCGCTCCCTGCCTCCCAGGAGGCTGATACCGCCCCTGCTGCTGCTCGTGATCGCCAGCCTGCTGCTCGGGCTGTATAATTTCGGCTCAAACAGCTGGCTTCAAGGTATCAAATACCACGATATCATCCAGTTCGACCAGAGGCCCGCTCCGGATAGCTTTGTACCGCGGGCCACTATGCCAGCTAAGGCTAAGGGATCTGCACCTTTGCAAGGCCTCGACACGGAGGCTCTGCGGCGAAACTTCCCGAAGCTTAAAGAAGCCACAAAACGGCACAGCGGGCCGCACAAGGCCCGCTTGGACCAGATGATGATCAGCTACCTGCCGTTCATCAGCACCAGTGCGTGGATGCTACACAGTCCAAAGGGAAAGAAGTTTACCGTATCGGAAGTTCAAGCTATATCCAATTCTACAATTCAGCCTGGATTCCAGGTGCCAAACATTGCTCACTTTGTCATGCCGTTCGACGAAACCAACCTGCAGTTCCACCAGATGGTCAGCCTCCTCAGCTGTCTGCACATAATGAAGCCTCACCGTCTGCTGCTGTGGTACGCTCCTGGCAAGCTGCCAAGCGGACATTGGTGGGACAGAGTCAGGAAGAATCTGACCGAGTCGGAGTGGGAAGAGAAGATCATATTCGTGCAGAGACCGATTCCTACATCCGTGTACACGGTTCCAGTTCACGGAAAAGAGCACCAGGCAGATATGATGAGAATGGAGGCTGTGCTCGTATTCGGAGGACTGTACATGGACATCGATGTCCTGGTTCTAAAACCGCTGGAGCCTCTTCGGAAATTCCCTTTCACTATCGGCAGGGAGTTTCCACAGGGCCTATGCAACGGCGTCTTCATGTCCGCTCCTAGCGGGACGTTTCTGGCGATGTGGCACACGGCGTACCAGGTGTTTTTCGGCGGTTCCTGGAATGTTGCTACCAAACACGATGCAACCCATTTTCCCGGACCTGTGTCACGTGGTAGAGGAAAGCATGGACCGGCCGAACTGGACTCCGGAGGAGGTGAGCTGGATCTATGTAAAAGGACAGCAGAGCAGGTGGGATTGGCGCTCGAAGAACTACGTCATGCACCTGTGGTTCCGGAAGTACGGCAAGCAGCACAACATGGACAGCATCAAGACTTTGGACAGCATGTTCGGAGAAATGTGTCGTTTTATTCTTTTTGGGGTTTTTTAAGCGCACGTTGGATGCTCGTATATCCTTTTACATTTTCATGTAGCTCGTACGCGTAATGCCGCTAATTCCTTTGCTTTCTACGGTATAATTTCCGGTAGTAGCTGACCAATCTTCACAGCTTCGCCGCGACTCTGTCTTGCGAAGGCGAGATCAACTCAGTGGCTTTCCATTATCACACTGTGCTTGTTTCTGCGTTTTTACTTTTCCTTTGCTTTTTAGTGCCGCAGTTGTTAGCGTGCGTTTAAAAACATAAATATACTCCTGCATGTACATGTAGGTATTTTTTGCTTTTCGCCAAAAATCCAGCGGAGCTGCATGGCATGTGTGAACTCAAGATAACTTCTATCAAAAGTGTTTTGGTCACTGGATTGATTAAAGATGCAAAGATTAAAGACCGACTGAGACACGGAGTAGTCTCAATGTTATCGATAGATAAGCTCATCTACTGTGTCCTGCTACTTACAACACAATTTGCTGAATACGATTGAACGAAGTTTCAACAGTAAACATGTAAGCACGCTCTCGTACCGATACCGATCCACACCAACGCCGAGAACTGCATGCATGCACTGGATACTTAATCGCCTGCCCATGGGTCTCTTGGACCGGCCCTATACGTTCTTCAGTGTACAAGCGTATGCAGCGCGATTGACGAATGCAACTTGTCGGGTCGGGCGTTAACTCCGGCAAACTCGATATTTCTGGCCCCCTTAATTTCACCTGTAAATAGAGCTATTCACTTCAGACGCATTGGGACCTGAGGCTTGGAGTTTGGAGAAGGGGCCAACAACTGTCTTGATCTTATATCCTCTCTGATTGGCCGCTTGGATGTGCAGTTGCATGAAATGACAACGACTCAATTTTGGCTGCCACATACACATAAACTTATGAAGCTCCAGTTGTCAACAAATATTTTGAGTGCCGGTTGGAATCCGGACTGTCATGCATCCATGGTACTACTAAACTAACGTGCATGTGCATTTAACATGCATGTTCATGTTTGCTGCCGAGTACAAAATAGCGATACCAATTCAATTCGTCCGTGCAAAACTCGAGGCCATTCTACATACTCGGTGTCCCACATCTGGTAGCTCGCAAGTGACATGTGAGCTTGGTTAGGGTTTTGCCACCAGCTAGAAGACGATCTAAGCACATTGCTCTCCAGGATCAGTTGCCTTTGCTGGCCCTCATTGCCTTCCACAGGCGAGTTAAACCTTACTATGCTCCTACCCTTCCGTTTGATGCTCATGTGCAATCGTGTTCTTTTTCGCCCTCCTGCCCCGCCCCAACCCTTCCAGTCTGCCCCACCCCTCCAATCAATAATCAATGCGTACGCCACCTCGCACCACCACCCACCCCGTCTACCATAAAAAGTGCACGGCGAACTGCATCGGCTACGGTGTGTAAGTTCGTGCTCGCGAGTTACTGTCCTTTTGGGGACCTGGGGGTCGCAGCTTCCCGACAGGTTAAAGCTGTAGGCGTCGCTTCGGAGGACAGGGCTCACAACAACTGGTGCCGTGACCAGGATTCTAGTTAGGGTTTCTGTTAGATTTCTGTCTGTGTTGTCTGGGGTAGTGCAATATTGAATTAGTGATTTAGTGCGTTAGAATTAGTTTTGCATCAGAATTAGCTCGTAGTTTTGCGTTAGAACTAGCTCGTAGTTCTGTGCAAGCGATCATGGCCAATTTAGACGATCTTATCGGTGCTTTGACAGCGAGAATCCAGGAGCAGTTGAACGTGGGCCAGCGCGTTCCACGTCCTAATAAGTATGTGCCGACTCAAGATTTTGCTTTGTGGTTGCAACAGTTTACCACGTACTGCGAGGCTGCTCAGATCCCTGAGGATCAGCGGAAGCAGAATTTGCTGAGTCTGTTGGACTTTGGCACGGCTTTTAAAGCAGTGGCCAATCTCGAGCTGGATGATGACTTGGACCACGCAGAGTTTGTGGAGCAGCTGGAGGCTCGCTTTAGTCAGAATCGCACACCCCAGGACTACAAGACAGAATTTCAAAACAGGAGTCAGAGAGAGGGGGAAGCACTAGAGGATTACGCTGACGCTCTCAGGGAGCTCATGCATGAGGCATATCCGGCTCTGCCAGTGAAGCAAAGGGATGAGCTAGCAAAAGACCGATTCTTGAAGGGGATCCGAGTGCCGGACAGGGTGCTTGAGAATGTCTTGCTGCAGGACCCTGACATGCTGCAGGCCGCGATCCAGCGAGTGCGCCAGACTCTCGCATCGATGAAGCTTCTGGAGGGAAAGCTGTCAGTTCACGTGGTGAACAGTCAGGCGGCAGCTGCTGCAGCGGACAGTCAGACAGCTCGCATGGCTGCGGAGATCGCCAGCTTGAAGGCAGAGATCGCGCAGCTGAAGCAAGGAGGGGCGTCGGCCTTGGCGGTGCAGCCGAATCCGCAGCAGCCGGCAGCCGCGCCTCAGGCGGTCAGAACCTGTGGGAGGTGTCTTCAGATGGGACACTCGACGGCGGACTGTAGGAATCGAGTAGTTTGCCTTGCCTGCGGCCAGCAGGGCCACACTCGTTCCAGGTGCCAAAGTCACCAGGCTGCTCGAAATCAGGGAAACGGGATGGGGCCCGGCCAGGCCAGCGTCCCGGGCGTCGTCTGCAGTGATTGAGGAAGCGCCAGGGCCCACAACCCAGATCCAGAGTGTGCTTGGTGGAACTGGACTGGGTTATATTGACGCAAAATTTGAATATGGGCCCTTGGTTGGTTGCTTGCTGGACAGCGGGTCCACAGTGTCATTACTTAGTAGTCGTTTCCTAGAATCTGCCAAAATTAAGAATCTGATTCAGCATTGTAGTACTGATTTTTCAATTTACACAGCGAGTGGCGAGGCAATTCAAATTTTAGGCCGAACTAATCCGAATTTTTCGATTGGTGAGACGAAATTCGAGCACGAATTTTTTGTTGTCGATGAAATTTCACAGCCATGCATTTTAGGAACCGATTTTTTCATTAGACATTGCATGATAACTGATTTCGCTAGACACTGCCTGCAGACGGAATCTTCTGTCTTTCCTTTCCGTTTGTGTGCTGACAGACCTCTTGTGTGCCGAATCGTGCTGCGCCAGGCTGTCCGGATGGATGCCGGTGAGGAGAAGCTGGTCCCAGTCCGCCTTCAGAGACGCGGGGTGAGGGGATTTCAGTTTCCTGGAATAGTGGAGTCCGAGCGTCGGGCAGCAGGTGATCATTTGCTGGCCAGATCGGTGCAGTTGCCTGATCAAGAGGGTCAGTTGTCTGTCAGGATTCTGAACACGTCGGAGTGCAGTTTGTCGATGAGGCGGGGCACTCGAGTCGGCTGGTTTTCGCCGGTCTCTGCGCAGAAGCCAGCAGAGCTGCAGCTGAATGCCGTCCAGTCAGAAGGAGAGCTGTGGAGTCCCCTCAGCGAAGTCAAAGAGTGGGGTGCCTGCGGCCTATCAGACGCAGAGGCAAGAGAGTTTGTTTCCCTGGTTGCCAAAAATCGTGACGTCTTTGCCAAAGACAGCTCTGAACTCGGGCTCACGAATCTGATGGCACACGAAATCGACACGGGTAACGCAAAACCTGTGACTGAACCCTTGCGCAGAATCACGCCCCACTGGAGAAATGAGGTTGACAAACAGGTTGATCAATTGCTGGCGAAAGGCCGCATCTATCCCTGTCAGTCGCCCTGGTCGAGCCCAGTGGTTCCGGTTAGAAAGTCGGATGGCAGTCTCAGAATGTGTCTGGATTACAGGCGCCTGAACAGCGTGACCGTGCCTGATCCTCTGCCTCCGCCCAGAATGGATGAGACTCTTGATGCGCTCGGGGGAAACTGCATCTTTTCCACGATGGACTTGGAGTCGAAAGACCAGTTAAAGACCGCTTTCGTGGTGCCGAATCGGGGACAGTTTGCGTGGAAGTGCATGAGTTTCGGGCTCAAAAACGCCCCGTCAACTTTTACGAGACTCATGTCTATGGCACTGTCAGAAGTCAACTAGAAGGAATGCCTCGTCTACTTCGACGACATAGTTGTCTTCTCTACGACTGTGCAGCAGCACTTCGAGCGCCTTGAGCATGTGTTCCTATGTCTCAGAAGAGCCAACATCAAGCTGAAGCCAGCAAAATGTGTCTTTCTGGCCGAAAAGATTAGCTTCTTAGGTCTTAGGTATTAGGTTCAAGGATGGAATAGCGACGAACCCAGAAAAGTGTGCCGTAATCCAGGACTGGCCCAGGCCTTGCAGTGTGGCCAAAGTCCAATCGTTTCTCGGACTGTGCGTCTACTACAAAGCTTTCATTCCAAATTTTTCCGAGATGGCCGCTCCGCTCTACAGACTTGTAGCGAACGATGCCGAGTTCAAATGGGGCCCAGCCCAAGAGCAGTCGTTCAACAGTCTGAAAGCGGCTCTGTGTTCGCCAAGCGTTATGGCTTTTCCAGACTTCTCGCCAAACGCTGGTGAGTTTATTCTTGACACGGATGCCAGCTCTCGAATTGGGCTTGGTGCGGTGCTGTCACAGCGCCAGTCGGACGGGTCTGAGGTGATAGCCTATGGATCTCGAATGATCCAGGCAAGCGAGAAAAACTACTGCACCACCCGTCTCGAGCTGTTGGCAATTGTGCACTTTATCAAAAAGTACGATACTGTCTACTCGGGAAAAAATTCACTGTGAGATCTGATCACAAAGCCTTGCAGTGGCTCGCCAGCATCCGTGATGTTGAGGGTCAATTTGCTCGATGGCTGGAGACACTGCAGAACTATGACTTTGTTATAGAACACCGGGCCGGGAAAAATCACTGCAATGCAAACTCTTTGTCTCGAAAACACCTAAGGCACACAGGGCATGAGACTTGTCCTAGTTGCGCACCGGCTCAGCGCAGCAATGGTGTCAATGCGATATTTCGGAGTGTGCTACAGAAGGAAGATATACAGTCAGCTCAAGAAGCAGAGTCAAAGCTGAAGATCATCAATAATTTCTTGACAGATCATGTCGACGGGTCAACTCCACCGCAGGTGATGTGTTGGGAGGAGAGGTGTCTGTGGTCTCAGCGTCAGCTGATCAGGCTTGAAGCGCAGGTTCTGGTTTTTGAAGGCCCAGGGTCTGAGGTTCTGAAAATTATCTTGCCGCCGAGCTTGTTTCAGAAGGTCTTCAATGAGCTGCATGACGGAGTCACAGGTGGTCACCTAGGGATCAAAAAGACCCAGGAGAAGGTGAAGGCTAGATTTTGGTGGCCTGGAATTTCAAGGAAGTTCGAGGAGTACTGCAGGAGCTGTGTGCATTGTGCCCGGTCAAAACCAGGCCAGGCCAATCGAGCTCCGCTGCACCCGATTGTGTCAGAAGCTCCGTTTCAGCGAATAATGTGCGACATCGTCGGACCATTGCCGCGATCTAGGAATGGGTCCAGATTCATTCTGACCATTCAGGACTCGTTCACTAAGTGGCCAGTTGCCGTGGCACTTTCAAATCAGCGTGCGAGCACGGTGGCAAAGGCCATCTTCGACAATTGGATAGCGCAGTTTGGTTGCCCCGAGTTCCTTGTGACGGACAAAGGCACCAACTTTGTGTCACTGCTGGTAAAGCAGCTGTGTCAGCTGATGGCTGTTAAAAATGCCGAACAACGGCCTATCATCCAATGGCCGATGGCCAGGCAGAAAGCTTTACAAAACGCTAAAAATATGATAAAATACCGGCAGAGTGAGGCTGAGAGTGATTGGAAGGAGTTGATCGCTCCATCACTTCTCGCCTACCGCAGTAGTGTCCATCGTGGCACTGGGTACACTCCGTGCTACATGTTGTACGCAAACGAAATGCGCCTTCCAGTCGATATTGGGAACCTGCCGGAAGCAGTACCGGCTGATGCACCGGAGTACCTGTTGTCTCTGGGGCACAGGCTCGCGGAGGCGCATTCACATGTAAGGCAAAATCTGCAAAATTATCAGCGGAAACAGAAAATCATATACGACTCAAGAGTTCGAGGTCCGAACATAGAGGTAGGAGATACAGTACTCGAATATTCACCGGCCCTGCAGCCGAACGAAGCGGCAAAATTTCACAATTATTGGAAGGGCCCAGCCGAGGTGATAGAGAAGCTGTCGGACATTAACTTCAGAATTCGCCATCAGAACAGTAGGAAAGACAGAGTGGTGCACTATAACAACCTTCGCAAAGTGCCTCAACGTCCCGTTGAGCTGCAGGCTCCGAGACCGCCGAAGCAAAGGCGCAGAAAACGGAAGGGGCAACGTGAAGTTGTTGTCGTGGGCGAAGAGCCGCAAGAGTCGGAGCCCAACTCGGATGGCGATGACTCACAGTTTGTCTATGTGCCAGCGGCGGTGCATCAAGACATCCAAGCGCCGCAGGACTAACCGGTTCACGCTGCAGCACCTCCGGCTTCGCCACGCAGGCTTCGGCCTAGGAGAAACAATCCGCCTGCTCGCTACGGCGACCCAGTACTATATTAGTTCCATGCATTCAAACTATGAATAAAAAATGTGAACAACCAAAAAAATTACAAAACAGGACAAAAACAACGAAAAACAACACTTGCTCATAAAGTACATGCTTACAGTAAGCAAACAGTTCAATTACAGTACGCTTTTTATAGTTAGTATTTGTTTAGTTTAGAAGTAGTCGGGCTAGATCGGTTTGTCTTTGTTGGAGAGCTTAGCAGTAGGTGGCACCTGCTCGGGAAGCTGCACTCCCTGTTTCCATGTTGGGGTTCCTCGGCTCGTTCCTCGGGGAGGGCCAGGCTCAAAAGGACACCAAGGGCAAGGAGTCGAGCATCAAAGACCGGCAGGAGTCACTGCGCAGCTGACTGCACCTACGGATCCGTCCAGCGTGAGAACAGTGAACCGGCGCGCGGGAGATGCGGATGCGGCTTCAGCAAGTCGGCCGGAGGCTGGATGGCGCAAGTCGACGGGATCGTGGGTCGGCTCGCAGATCGGTAGTCCGTCCAAGGACTTCTAGACTAGTCTAGTCTAGAAGTCCTTGAGTCCGTCGTGTTGGAGTCGAGCAGAGTCCGGCGCAGCCCACCCGGCCTGATTTACTTCATTTTAGTGCATTTTTTGAAGTATTTTTGGTTCATTTTTTTCTCTTGACAATTTGGCATTATTAAACTGCTGTTTTACGTTCATGTCGCAAGAAATTCTTCGAAGTTAAAGTAATATTGGTAAGACATTTGTGCAATTTTTTCGTTGCGTTGCGTTTTTCATTTTCCGCGTTTATTTCTCTCATATTTATCGTCCAAAAATGCGTTTCCTCAGTACACTTATCATATGCGTCAAACTCGTTTTTTCATTGCCGACCAAAAATCGAAAAGCATCCCCTTTCCCGTCAAATTCGAATGTCATTAACGCTGAAACTGTTTTTCTTAAATCTCGTTGTCAAGTGCATTATCCGCGTTTATTCTCATTGCGTCTTCGTACCTGTCAAACTCAAAAAATCCTGTCTTTGTCCCATTTCAGTCTTTGTTCTTGAGACTCGCCTTTTTCAAGGAGAGGAGGATGTTGTGCAATCGTGTTCTTTTTCGCCCTCCTGCCCCGCCCCAACCCTTCCAGTCTGCCCCACCCCTCCAATCAATAACCGATGCGTACGCCACCTCGCACCACCACCCCATACCGTACATTTGTTCTTAAGTTATATTCATGTACGCGTAGGACCAATGAAAAATATATAATGAAGTCGCTGTCTGGAGGGCAGACTCCTCCCTTGCTCGCGTTTGGTCCGCCTCCGTTGGCTATTGAATAAAACGACTCGTCTACCATAAAAAGTGCACGGCGAACTGCATCGGCTACGGTGTGTAAGTTCGTGTTCGCGAGTTACTGTACTTTTTTCTGCTTCTCCCTAGGGCGCGGGACGGGAGCTCTGACTGGGGACCTGGGGGTCGCAGCTTCCCGACAGGTTAAAGCTGTAGGCGTTGCTCCGGAGGACGGGGCTCACAACACTCACAATGGAACGCTCCTCATTCCGCTTTGGCGCCCCTCATTCTGCTTTGGCGCCCCTCATTCTGCTTTGGGACCCCTCATTCTGCTTGAAGAGTTCGCTTTAGCACACTAGAGAGAAATTGAGGGGAAAGGAGAGAAAGAAAGAGAAGAGAGAGAGAGAGAGAATTAGGTCTAGTGTCTAAACGCTCGAACTCCCACTTCCAGACCTTAAGCCTGGGAACAGAATAAAGTGTTTACTTACGGTGGTGGGCTCCTCTTCTGTGTCGGGCAGGTTCTCCGATCTCGTTCCTTGTATCTTCTTTGTTGTGCACGTTTGTTGAGTTCGCTTCTTCAAATCTTCTTCTCCGGAGGAATCTTCTTGAAGTCTCGAATCGGCCGAATGAGAGCGTGACAATCAGATCAGGCGACGTCGCAGTATTTCTCGAATGCAAAAATCAATATAGGCCTTAACCTCAGTAATCAATATCAAAGATGCGCCCTAATAACACAATCAACTTTCTGTAATAATCACGAGGTCCTCTTAGAAGGGCGTCTTCTTCTAGCAATAACGGAATCGGAGTCGTGTACTCCTATCGGTTAATCTAAGATAACCAAATCAATCAACTCGATAATCCTCTAAAGGGTATCGGAATCGGTCCGCAGATCCTATCCAATACCTTAGGAAAAGGGAGGCCTCAAATTCAATATAGTCTCAGTAAAATCAACTGATCAACAACGGCCTGCAATAAAATCGCTCTCAAAATCAATTCAATAACAAAGGCTCGAACAAAGGCTCACCAATTGGTTTACTTCTTCCTCAGAGATGTAGCCCCGAGTAGCTTCTGCAGTAAGCCCAAGATGTTTTGAGGCTGCTCCGAGTCTGAGATTTCAGCTCGGATTTTACGCTTATATTTATAGGGAAACTTCTTGAAAAACAGATTATTTTTGGTAGGTGACAGTTTAGCGTTTTGGAAATTTGACCCCTATGGAATACATTAGATTTGAGCATCAATACCATATTCGGAGTTCTAAATTTAAATGTTGCAAAAGATGGTCACTTGTTGCTTTCGTGGTCTTAAAAATAGAATGTGACAATTTGCAATTTTATAGCATTCAAGTTTTTCGCGTTTTTATGTTACTACATACAGTAGTTTACTTTTGTATCGTATTTGGAGATCTCTACATGCTTTGGCGCCCCTCATTCTGCTTTGGCGCACCTCATTCTGCTTTGGCGCCCCTTATTCTGCCTTGGGACCCCTCATTCTGCTTTGGGACCCCTCATTCTGCTTTGGGACCCCTCATTATGCTTAGGCGCCCTTCATTCTGCTTTGGGACCCTTCATTCCGCTTTGGGACCCCTCATTCTGCTTTGGGACCCCTCATTCTGCTTTGGGACCCCTTATTCTGCCTTGGGACCCCTCATTCTGCTTTGGGACCCCTCATTCTGCTTTGGGACCCCTCATTTTGCTTAGGCGCCCTTCATTCTGCTTTGGGACCCTTCATTCCGCTTTGGGACCCCTCATTCCGCTTTGGGACCCCTCATTCTGCTTTGGGACCCCTTATTCTGCCTTGGGACCCCTCATTCTGCTTTGGGACCCCTCATTCTGCTTTGGGACCCCTCATTCTGATTTAGGACTCCTCATTCTGCTTTCAAATTTGAAACATCTTTTTTAGCGCCCTCATCCGGTCTTGGGATCTCATTTCTCATTGTTTTTTTGACCTCTTTCCTACAATTTTGAAGTTAGAATGAAATCTATTACAAGTTACAAGCTACGGTGGTGTATAGTATTAGAAATTTAGCATTGTAGTAGCATTCATTCAATTTTATATTCAAGCCCACATTAATGCGTTCCTACATCTGAGGAGGGTTTGGAGTATGAGAGAAAGTTAATGTACATTGGGCCGCTGGGCGGTTATCAAAAGAAAGGCAGTGTACAGTGGAAGGGCAACACTGTCGGCTGCGATCGTTCACGGGGGAGTGGGGTGGGTAGCCAACCCCTCCCTATGGATCAAAATCCTGGCGCAGTCGCATTCACCCCACACTCTCCCCCGTAGAACCCCCCCCCCAGGCCGATGGCCTTGTATTTCCAGTTCGTCTCGTCTCGCTGCCCTCGCGTCAACTGAAAGCGCTTCTCTCTCTGGTTTGTGCCTTGTGAATCATTTCTAGTTTTTTGGCTGCTCTTGCCGTGCCGCCTTTAGTAATTCGAGATTCAACTTAAATAGAATAAATAGCTAACAACTCAGCTTTCTCTAGCCGTTGCTGTAATACACTGAATAATAAATAATTCTATGAAAGTTCATGGTAATATTATATTACGATCTTGCCTACATGTCATGCGGAGCAAGTTTTTGTAAACTCAAACCCGGCCTTCGAAATTCGAATAGAGACCATACTGCAGACAGTTACGGTAAGTCCCACGATCCCACTCAAATTTTGTGTGCTGCTGAAATTTCAGGTTTGTTGAATTTTGAAAAGTCTAAATTTGCGCATTAAGAGCTCACTGATTTTCTTCGGATGCCTATACGCATCCCAGCCAGATATTTGCCAGTCGAAGTTTCCCAGCCAGACATTGGCCAGTCGAAGTTTCCCAGCCAGACATTGGCCAGTCGAAGTTTCCCAGCCAGACATTTGCCAGTCGAAGTTTCCCAGCCAGATATTTGCCAGTCGAAGTTTCCCAGCCAGATATTTGCCAGTCGAAGTTTCCCAGCCAGATATTTGCCAGTCAAAGTTTGCTAGCCATCATCAAGTTAGTATACAAAAAGTACAAGTATATATAATAAATGCAAGTATACAAAAGTACAAGTATATATAGTAAATGCAAGTACACAAAAGTAGAAATATGTACTTGTAAATTATGAAACAATGGCTGCTTAGTTAATACTGGCTGGCAAACTGAGTGGAACAGGTTTTGTAGATTGTGAAAAAATTGAAATACTTGCAAATGCCGGTGCTACAAATGCCTTGTTGGCTACAAATTTCGGTCATTGTTTTCTCCGCTGCACTCGCAGGCTCGTCATGACGCAGCAATCGCCAAAGCGGCTGCTGCCCGCTCTGCTGCTCTGTCTGACGCTGGCGCTGCTGGTCAGCCTGTACTACATCGGGCCGCTAATCAGCATTGGCAGCGCGTCTGTGCTGCACCGTCAACTGGCGCTGCCTATTGCCCTTTCTCTATCAGCCGAGCGCAATAGCAGCCCGTTGTACAGTTCGATGGACGTGGAGGCACTGCGCTTGAACTTCGTGCGCCTGCGTGAAGCAGTGCGACTCCACAGCGGCAGGTACCACAGCCGACTGGACCAGATGATGGCCACCTACCTGCCAGCTGTCGACACCAGCGCATGGTCTCCGCACAGTCCCAGCGGCAAGAAGCTCACCATTGAGGAGGTCCATTCCGTGGCGAAGTCGACCATTCAGCCTGGATTCCAGGTGCCAAACATTGCTCACTTTGTCATGCCGTTCGGCGAAACCAACCTGCAGTTCCACCAGATGGTCAGCCTTCTCAGCTGTCTGCACATAATGAAGCCTCACCGTCTGCTGCTGTGGTACGCTCCTGGCAAGCTGCCAAGCGGACATTGGTGGGACAGAGTCAGGAAGAATCTGACCGAGTCGGAGTGGGAAGAGAAGATCATATTCGTGCAGAGACCGATTCCCACATCCGTGTACTCGGTTCCAGTTCACGGAAAAGAGCACCAGTCAGATGTGATGAGGCTTGAAGCTGTGCTCGTATTCGGAGGACTGTACATGGACATCGATGTCCTGGTTCTGAAACCGCTGGAGCCTCTTCGGAAATTCGTTTGCACCATTGGCAGGGAGGTTCCATACGGTCTGTGCAACGGCGTCTTCTTGTCCGCTCCTAGCGGGACGTTTCTGGCGATGTGGCACACGGCGTACCAGGTGTTCAACGATGAGGCTTGGGGCGAGCACTCAGTGAAGCTTCCGCACTCGATGCAAGCCACCTTCCCGGACCTGTGTCACGTGGAAGAGGAAAGCATGGACCGGCCGAACTGGACTCCAGAGGAGGTGAGCTGGATCTATGTAAAAGGACAGCAGAGCAGGTGGGATTGGCGCTCGAAGAACTACGTCATGCACCTGTGGTTTCGAAAGTATGGACTTCAGCACAATATGGAAAGCATCAAGACTTTAGACTCAAATTTTGGTGAGATGTGTCGCTTCATCTTGTTCGGAATATACTAGTGCTTTTATATTTTATTAATTTTTGAGACCTGGAGGCTGTAGCTTTTAATTGACAACATTTTTGCTTCGTCGCTCTGTTGACTGCTTTGTCCAAAGTTCCAAACCCGGAAATGATATATACGAGCGTAGTTTCAATTCTATTTTTAGAGCAAGTCATCGGGATGCTACGACATTTTGTGTTTTGAACCTCACCTGTGTCTATTCTGTGTCTATAATGAACTCTTATTGGCAGGTGATTGGTTGTGTCTTACCCCGTGTTTTACAATTTCATTTTTTCCGCATAAGTTCGACTTCTGACTGTTGTATGAGCTCACCAACAATTGCTATGCATGGGTTTTTCATCAGCGCAAAGTCTCGTGTTCTGATTTCATTCATTTTTGCTTAACGTTTGATTGCCTTAACTGTAACTTTGCAGCATAAATAAAATCATCGATGATCTCGCGCGGAAGATTTGAACATGTACCCGCATTTTGACGTTTATGTGCGAATACAGCATGTACGAGCGCTTTCAAGTGCTGCTTGTGAACAAATTTACCTACAGCTGAAGTTTCAAAACGGGTTCCAGAAGTTTTACTGTGAGATGCTTGACAAGCCAGTAAGTCACAGAACTTACCGTATTGCTGCCGTCGGCGGCAATACAGCGCTGCAAAGCTGATTGCACAACTTACCGAATGGGACTCAATGTGCAGATTGAGAGCGGGCTGAATCGCTGCAGCAAATTTTCGCTGAAGGTCTTTGCCAACGCCTTTCTGTTGGAAATAGGATTTGTCACTGCCAAGAAAGATTTGCTCCATGATCCTGACGGCAGATACCAACTTGTCACTTGGATAAGTCAGACTGGACTCTGCGATGCTCTTCAAATTGATGAAGAGTCTGCAGGAATTATCAGCAGTCTGCAATTCTGACGTGCATTCGCCGCATGGAGCATTCAAACAGGAAGTCAGATGTCTGCGTAGCAACCAGCCTGCAACATAAGAAAGCTTCTCATCTTCGATTCCAGCACAGTCGTCTCCAGCACAATTTTTTGAATGAGGGTTGCAACTTAGCAGCTGATTATCAGCAAGAGATCGTTATGCTGCAACTGCCTCTCTGCACTCTGGGCGATCGTTGAAGCCACCTCGACGTCGGATGCAGGAAAAGCCGTTTTCAACATGGTCCTGAGTTAGGTTGCGGATCAGCAGCTTGTTGACTTGACTTACTTGACTTAGCTGCAGGGGGCGTCCGGCGGATGCAGCGAGGAGGCGGAGGAGACCGCCCATTCCGCTAGCCCCTGGCGACCAACGACTTCCGTTGAAGTGGTGTCGCTCAGGGGGACCCGTCGGTCTCGCCTGCAGCGCGGTCCTCCTCACCGACGGTGGGGAAGAAATCAGCTCGTCCGGTGTCCCTGAGGTACCGGGCGAGCAGTGGGATGCTCTCGGGCCTGCAAACGTCGGAGAGAACCGGGTTTGGCCCGAGGTGAGTAAGCCTGGCCCTGGTGAAAACCGGGCAGTGGCAGATAAAATGCTCGGCGTTTTCACTGCCTGAGCGGCAGAAGGGGCACCGCTCCTCGGGTACTTGGCCCTGAAGGAAGCGGTGGCGAGAGAAGCAGCCATGCCCGGAGAGGGCCATGCTAACTGCTCTGAGGTCTCTGCGGTTGAGCCTGAGGAGGGCTCTACGCAGGAGAGGAGAGGGACAGGGGACGGCAGCACGGGATTGCCTACAATTCCGGGTGTCGTGCCACCTGCGGAGATGCTCGGAGTCAGCCCAGCGCTTAACGCGGGAATTGATCACCGAGGCGGGGATGGGGGCACCCGGGCCCGGCCCCAATAGCGCGCCGGCGGAGCCAGCCTTGGCCAGCAGGTCAGCGCGCTCGTTGCCGAGGAAGCCGGCGTGGCCCGGGATCCATCTGAGCTCCACCTGGTTGCCTAGCGCAAGCCCGTTGAGCTGGGTGTTGCAGTCCAGGACGGACCTGGAGCTGGCGGTGCTGCGGCAGAGGGCCCGAAGGGCTGCTTGGCTGTCAGAGTGAAAAATAAATTTCCGGCCGCTAAGCTGCCTTCGGCGCAGCTCTGCCGCGCAGGAGCTGATGGCAAGCACCTCGCTCTGAAAAACACTGGAGTTGAGCCCAGTGTGCTGGGAGTAGCTCCACACCACTTCTCCCTTGAAGAAGACGCAAGCTCCGAAGCCTGAAAGACCATGCCTCATAGAGCCGTCAGTGTAACAGTGGACTTCAGAGTCGCTCAGCTGTCACTCGCCTCGTGTCGAGGCTGAATGGTGACCTTATACCTTTGGCTCAGGAGAAGGGCGGCTGGGATCGAGTCCGTGAGGATGTTGAGCCCGCCACACTCCTCGAGAGCCTTGAGGCAGAGGTCAGAGTGCGGGATAAGCGACCGCTTCTTAAAGGCCCGCACTTTCTTGAAGGCCACCCCAGCATCCAGAAGACGCCGGGTGCTCTTCGCCGCCTCTCCTTTGATATAAATATCCAAAGGAGGGGCGCAGAGGAAGGCATTCATGCCTTCAAAAGGAGTAGAGGGTGGAGCGCCCATAGTCATGCGGCAGGCTCTGCCCTGGATTTTGTAGAGAGCGTCGAGGTTGCTCTTGACGCTCAGGCCGCTAGCCCACACGAGGCTGGCGTAACTGATCGAGGGGCGGATGATGGCAGTGTAAATCCACCACAGCTTCCTGGGGGTGAGCCCCCAGGTGGTGCCCACGGCGCGCCTGATCTGAGCCAGTACAGCCAGGGCTTTTTTGGCTTTAGTTTGAATGTGCGGAGTCCAGTTAAGCCTGTGGTCCAGAGTGAGGCCCAGGCAGCGGACCTGCTTCTCCATGGAAATATTCTTTCCATAGAGGGTGAGGGGCTTAATGGTCCAGAGCAGTTTGTTGGTAAACATGACTGCTGTGGTTTTCGACTCTGAGAGTCTAAGGCCACATTGGTCTGCCCAACGCTCCGCTCGTCCCAGAAAGCCCTGCAGAAGGTCTCTGATGGTATCAACCGAGGGGCCCGCGCATATCGCGGTCACATCATCGGCATAGCCCACCTTGAGAATGGGGTCGTGGAGATCACTGCAAAGCAACTCATCCATGACCATGTTCCAGAGAACGGGGGTGAGAACGCCGCCCTGGGGGCCCCCTTTCAGGACAGGCACCGAAAGAGAGCTGCCGCTCAGGTGGGCCACAACAGTGCGGTTTCGGATCATGAACATGATCCACCGGACAAGGTGAGGGTGCGTGGCCCTGGATTCCAGGGCTCTGCAAAAGGCCTCGAAGATGACGTTGTCGAAGGCCCCCTCAATGTCCAGGAAAAGCGAGAGGGCAAAGCCGCTGCCAAGAACGGCCCTCTCCAGGAAGTCAACAATGACATGGAGAGCACTCTCGGTTGACCTGCCCGCGCGGAAGGCGTGCTGGTTCTGCGAGAGTGGGAAGCGCTTCAGCTCGACCGAAAGTAGGCGCCAAAGCACCAGTCTCTCGAGGAGCTTGAGGCAGAAAGAAGTGAGGCTGATAGGCCTGAAGGCCTTCACCGATTAATAGTCGCTCTTTCCAGGCTTGGGGATAAAGACCACCCGGGCCTCTCTCCATGCAACTGGTACATAGCCCAGCTCCATACAAGCTCGAAGGAGACGACAGAGCAGGTCCAGGAAGCGGTGGTTTTTCACCGCCTCGTGCAAGAACGCTGGGTAGATGCCGTCGGGCCCAGGCGCCTTGAACGGGTTAAAGGACCTTGCCGCTCTAATAATGCGGTCTTTGGTGATCATAGACTTTGCTAGGCCTTGCCCTCCCACTGTGTGGTCGGGCGGGCCCTGCTGAGTCGGAGATTTAGGGAAAAAACTGTTGAGCATGAGCTCTAGAGTCTCTTCCGAACTCTCTGTGACCGAGCCGTCAGGTCTCTTCACAACAGAGAGTTTAGAAAAACGGTCATTAGTGAGTGCCTTAACCACGCGGGCTACGGGGCGAGAGCCCTCAAGCCCTTCGCAATATTGGCGCCACTTGGCCGTCTTGGCCCTTCTGACTTGGCCCTTAAACTCGTGGATCGCACGGGTATAGGCCTCTCTGTCAGATGGGTCTTTGGTTTTGAGCGCTCGCCTTTGGAGGGTCCTGGCTCGGCGCCGAAGGGCCCCGAGCTCTGGGTTCCACCAGGGAGCAGATTTCTTGCCTTTATAGGCCTTTAGGGGGCAGGCTGCTTCAAAGGCAGTGGTGATCGCCCCGCCCAGGGAGGAGGCGAGATCGTCCACCACCTGGCAGTCAGAGAGGTCACTGGGGGGGTCAAGATCCCGAAGGCCGCGGCTCAGCTTCGAGCCAAAGGCGGCCCAATCGGTGTTTCTGACGTTCCGACTCCAAGTGACCTTAGGCTTTTGCTTGGTCGGCCCAATGCAAAAGCGGATAAAGCGGTGGTCCGAGAGCGAGTCCTCGTCCCACACTCGCCAGCCCGTAACTGCGGAAAGCAGTCCGGGTGAGGCGATGGTGGTGTCGATGACTTCGGCCCACCGCCCATTATTGAACGTTGGTGCATTGCCCACGTTACAGAAGTTGAGGTTAGTGCTGCTGACATAGGCCAGCAGCTCCTCGCCTCTGCTATTGATGTTCTTGCTGCCCCAATGCAGGTGGTGTGCGTTCACATCCCCTGCAATGAGCAGCTCGAACCGATGGGACGCAGCATAGTCAGTAAGGTTGACTAACGCGTCGCAGACAACTGGGGCATCGCCCGGGAAATAGGCAGAAGCTACCAGCACAGGTTTATTGGGAATGAGGTTATTGATTTGAACAACACAGATGTCCCCAGTCGAGAGATCAGGTCTCATCCATGCCTCAAAAGCTTTTGCAGCAAAGACCAGAGATCTTGGGCGAGGCTGAGAGCCCGCCATGCAAAAACAGTGGTAGCCAGATGGCACATTATTTGGCTTACCTTTAGTCATCCAGGGCTCCTGTACGAAGACCAGGCCCGGAAGCTGTTGCTCTGCCGTGCGCATCAGGTTGACCGACGCCGCCACGCAGTGCTGGGTGTTGATCTGCAGACACCAGGTAGTCGTTGGCATCATTGCAGATCGGATGTTGCAGCCGCCAGGAGTTCCTCCTCCTCCTCGGCGCTCACCGACTTCGGGTCGGGGTCGCCGGTGTCCATGGGCTCTTCTTCAGCAAAAGGCCCCCGATTGGCCGGAAGGCAGTAGGCAGCGTTCGCCGCCCTTTGCCCACCATCCATGGGGTCCTCCGCCTCAGATTGGCCCAATGCCCTGGAGCAGCCAGCCGCCTGGGCAGGCGGGTCCGTCTCCAGTCGGCCCTGCCCCGAGGGGTTGGGCCCAGCTGGGACGTCCCCACCCTCCCTGGACGAACTGGTGCGCCTAGGCGTCCCGGCGACCTCTCGCCTCAGCTGGGAGATTTTGGCGGTACGGACTGCCTCAGCTGCACGCTGGTACAGGCCGCGCCGCTTGGTGCTACGCGCCCGCCCTGCTCACTGCCACGGGGAGGGTCGGCCTCGTAGGAGCGGATGCGCAGCTTCCAAAGGCCGACGTTGATGAAGCTGCCGTGTGGATAACGCCTCATCCAGGCGTCCGACAGCCCCAGGATGGCTGTGAAGCCAGTGCCGTCGGTGCGCTTAAGGGTGTCATGCACCACTAGGCCCGCGGCGGGAAGCTCCCGGTTGACTGCTAGCAGTCCTTTCCGGAGCTCGTCAGCAGAGGTAACAACGCTCCTGGCCGGGACCCAGATTCGATGCCTCTTGGTCCGGGGGCGCTCGTCCTCTCTGCAGAAGGCTAGGTTGAGGTCCCAGCTCTGCTCGGGCAGCAGCTCAAGGAGCCGCCGACCCGAGTCAGCATCACTGGGCCAAATGAGAAGGCACGAGTCCCTCGTCGCATTCGAATGAATGTTCAGAGGCGTGCCCTTCAGAGTTTGCTTCCACAGGAGGCCATCAACGGCACTTCTCACCTGCTTCAGCTGATCGGGAGACAGGCGCGCGTCCTTTCCCAGGATGACAACCGCCGGTTGCCTCTTTGCCGCATCAGCGTAGGAGGCCCGGGGGTCAGTGGAGCTTTCTTCAGGTGGGCTGTCCACCCTCCCGGCTGCATCGGCCTCCCTATCCTGGGCAGGGGCTTCCGTGGGCTCGAGGCCCTCTTCCGCCACCGCCCCAGACTGGGAAGCTTCCGCTGCCGCGGGCCGTTGGCCCCTGGCACCGGTTTGGCTTCCGCCCTCCTTGGCCCGCCTCGCCTTGTTAAGTCGACGGCGGGCAGCTCCAGAGGTGGTGCTGCGTTTCTTAGCAGCTGGAGTAGCAGGTGTCTTCTCGGAGGCACCGCTCAGAGTTGGCTCCACGGGTCTCGCCGAGGCGTCCCCGATGGTAGCAGGTGGTATGGCCGAGGAGTCCACGGCCCCAGCCGAGGCCGGAGGCACTGTGTCATCCACAGCCGGTTTGTTACTTCGGTTAGAAGCCATTGGCTGGAAGTAAAAAGGTGGGACTTCCTGCAGAACACAGGCAAAGAGCCGCAAGGCCGCAACCCCAAACCAAGCGGCAGGCCCCCAAAAAGCAAAATACCACCCTGCGGGGGACCCAAAAGCGCAAGGGGAACCGTTAGCGACCAGACTACTCCCTGGCCAAGCGTCCATCAGCACGGAGTTACACTGGGACATTAGAGGGTGCGTTTATGGTCACACCAGGACCCGGCGCCAACGAATCAGCTCGGCAGGGCCCAAGGGGGCCTGCCTTAACACCCACGGGACGAGTACCCTTCGAAGTGCGCCTTGCAAGGTGAAAATCAGGAGACAGAGTCTCTTGAGCTATCAGCCCGCCAGGGGAGGCAGGTGTGAGCATCGCTGGCTGGGATAAAGGCCATACCAGTCTCATACTGCACAGATAGTTCACCACGCCATTACGTGCAGGACCCGGGGTCCTGGGGGCAACAGCCCCGGCCAGCAGCTTGTTAGTACCATTCTGCGCAATGACAGAAGATGCAATCGACCGAATTGAATTGAGGCTGAACTGTGCCAGCCAGTATGAAATTTGACATTATTTGAGCTTGAGCCATTCGATTTTACGAAGCTCAGCGATGCCAGCCAGGCACACCAACTGTCAATTTCCCTTTGCTTCTCCACCAGGTTCTGAGCACTGATTGCGTCAAGTGACGTGAGTCCGTTTGAGAGATTGAACAGCTTGTCTACTAGTTCACAAAATCGGGCTGTGTGGAGTGCAGAAGCAGATTGAATGACTCCATGAGCGTGATAGGTTCTTAGAGCTTGCGCCATTCGGGCACATATACATGTGATCAGCGAAGTGCTGACTGCACACCACTGCAGTCGCCCATTTGTGCTCATACTTCTTCCCCAGGTCAGCACGGAAGATGCGACGAGCCCAGTCTTCACACCTACAGCGTAAAATTCAACATAAATCGTACACAAGTTTTCATGCAAATAATATTAGTCACGATTCGACTAAGCTTACCGGGCACGGTTTGAAGGAAAGCTGTGAAACCTGGTTTCTGGTGGACAACGATAGGAATAATTTGGACAGCCATAGGCAGCACTGTTTTCGCGATTTTGCAGAAGGCATACTTCACTGCAGCAAAACCAAACATCCAAATTCTTTGTGAAAAGACAATGCTGCTGCAAGTAATTCTATTAAATGAAATATCTTGTGCTACACACTTGAGTAATAGTCTATGGCTACTTATGTTTCTTCACCGGATTAGTAGTTTGTACGCATATCTATTTCTACGCAGTTTAATTTCATTAAATCGCTGATTGAGCATTCTGTGTAAGTTCTGTGCAGTAAGTCCTACGCTGCACTCTTATCATTCGACGGTCGAAATCATTGCGTACGGCTACTAAAAATCAATATGAGACAATTTACTTGTGCATGTGGGTTTTGTCATAGACAATGATCAATTTTTGCCACTCTCGGCGAAGTTGTCTACCTCCAAAACCATGCATACAATCTGCCAAATATTTTACTAAAAAACGACGTTCGGAAAAATCCACTAAAGAATGCAAAAGCAATTGAAAAATTACCAGAACTTCCATTTGCATTTTTAAACCTTGGCTTGAGTAAAAGAAACTTATAAATTAGCCTCGCACATGTTTGTCCGAGTTCGAGTCGCGAGCTAAACAAATGCCTCGTACGTTTCAAACACGTTCGGAAGTCCAATAGGTGAGAAGTTGTCAGTGCTATAAGCTAAAAACTTCCTGTCTCTCTAATGAACTTCGCAGAGAAAGCGGCCTCCAGAGAAACGATTTGTACGATTTTAGGGCGTAGCAACCGGGGCCGTAGGTTGGTGGTGCCAACGGCTCAGGCTCGATTCCAACAGTCATCAATTATAATATTAATTATTAATCATTAATTATTAGCCAATTAAATTGAAATCTCGGCTCTGCTCGTGCAATTAGCGCCACTGAGGACCAATCCCCAAGGCACAGTGCAGACTTAATTGTACATGCCTAACGATAAATAAAGTCCGGGCCACATGTACACTCCTGTGTCAGTGTGTGCCTGTGCGTATGACTGGCGTACGCATCTGCGCGGCTGTGTGCCTGCTCAGGGGAGTCAGCAGAATAGACAGTGATGCCTCTCACCGGTTGTGTGACAATGTCGCTGAAAGTGCGCCAGGGTGATTTTCAAGACTTGAGATACTTTTGAGATAATCGAGAAATTGGATCCAGATTCGAGATTCAGCCTAATTTTCATCTAGTAGGCCGGCATATTTGCACTTTTCTCTGTATCAATGTTAATATTGGAACTTGTTAAACGTATGCATTGATGATAATAGAAAGAAAAACAAAGATTATTTAATTTTGAGCTTGTTAATAACTTGATTTATATCAAATGTAGTAATGTAAGTAAATGATATTGAATAACATCGGCAAGCTTCCAGATTGTTTCGCGATATTATTACTATTTTCAAGTTTGAATCGGTGCCAAAACATAGTGCCTCTGAGCACTACTAGATAGAGCAGTTTATAGTATTAGGTAAATGGAGCAGTAGCAAATTGGTAGATGGAGCAATAGATAGGGCAGTAAAAGTAGCAATAGATGGAACGGTAGATAAGAGCAGTAGATAGAGTAATTTATAGAGCATTTTCTGATGCCATTTTCTATCTATCCCTTTTGGCCACAGATATCATTTTCTATCATGGCACTGTTGCAGCACCAATTCAAAATAGAAAATAATATTGCTTTTGCAGCCCATTTGGGCTTACGCGCTTTGAATTTAATCCAAGATATGTTTGCCAATGTAATGGAGCTTTTGTCTATGGTAGAAAGGCTGGCACAGTGGCATTTCATTTGGTCCAACAAGCATCAATTTGGTCCATAATTTCATTTGCAACTGCTGCGGAGGAGCAAGATCAGCCCCAGAATTGTGGACCATATGCTAGGCTGTCAAACCAATGCCATTGGCTTGCAATTGCAGCACTCGAAAGAGTTGAGAACACCCAAAGAAAATTGCAAGGTTGCTGAATGTAAGAAATGATGGTTTACAGCATCCAGCAGCGCGTTAAAACTCTGACGGCAGAGATTGCAAGTCACTCGAGAGCCTCAAATCCAACTGCTACTCGATGCAGTTGAGACGAATCCTTTTTTGACGTTGCAGAAAATGCAGCAGAAGTTGAGGGAACAGCTCCAGTTGGTTATCAGATTTCGACTATGAGCAGAAGCGCTGGAAAAGCAACTCAAAATTGTTGGTAGAGACGCTGACATTCCAGCGGTGCGCAACAACCTGCAGACGGTTGAGAGAAGGCAAGAGTTTGTCCAATGGCTCGCGAGTTTAGTATTGATGCTTGTTGGACCAAATGAAATGCCGCTGGGCCAAGCTTGCCATAGACAAAAGCTCCATTGCATTGGAAAACGTATCTTGGATTAAATTTAAAATGCGCGTAGGCCCAAATGGCTGCAAAAAGCTATATTCGGAAGCAAACTGATGATCACCATAACAGCATAATATCATAGTCACAAATAGTCATGTAATTTCAAATCTTGACATTTTCGAGATCTTGAAACTGAAATCCAGATTGAAAAAAGTGCCGAGATCTTACCCGACCCCTAACCACTTCAAAGCACATCTATAAGCTGCGGTGAACGCTAAAAGCCGTTTAGAATTTCAGATCGCAGGAATATTACTTAGTTTTGCGCAATAGGGACTAAAACATCCCACATGCACATTGTAATTATAATTATAATTCAATAGCATCAACCTACTCCTTTCTCTTACTGCAGTGCTGCCTGTTCTGTCCAAAGTTCTTGAAACTGACTGCAGACTGCACTCTAGAATTTCCTGACATTCGACTGACATTGGCACCGATTGACATTGGCACCGACTGACATTGGCACCGACTGACATTGGCACTGACTGACATTGGCACCGATTGACATTAGCACCGATTGACATTGGCACCGACTGACATTGGCACCGACTGACATTGGCACTGACTGACATTGGCAACTGACTGACATTGGCACCGATTAACCTTGGCACCGACTGACATTGGCACCGATTGACATTGGCACCGGTAGACATTGGCACCGATTAACATTGGCACCGACTAACATTGGCACCGATTAACCTTGGCACCGACTGACATTGGCACCGATTGACATTGGACGGGAGACGAGCAGGCGCGGTGTCTTCTACTAATGACTTAAATTCTTCATGCTTTCTCACGTGCGCTCCCTGCCTCCCAGGAGGCTGATACCGCCCCTGCTGCTGCTCGTGATCGCCAGCCTGCTGCTCGGGCTGTATAATTTCGGCTCAAACAGTTGGCTGCAAGGCATCAAATACCACGATATCATCCAGTTCGACCAGAGGCCTGCTCCGGATAGCTTTGTACCGCGGGCCACTATGCCAGCTAAGGCTAAGGGATCTGCACCTTTGCAAGGCCTCGACACAGAGGCTCTGAGGCGAAACTTCCCGAAGCTTAAAGAAGCCACAAAACGGCACAGCGGGCCGCACAAGGCCCGCTTGGACCAGATGATGATCAGCTACCTGCCGTTCATCAGCACCAGTGCGTGGATGCTGCACAGCCCAAACGGGAAGAAGTTTACCGTATCGGAAGTTCAAGCTGTATCCAATTCCACAATTCAGCCTGGATTCCAGGTGCCAAACATTGCTCACTTTGTCATGCCGTTCGGCGAAACAAACCTGCAGTTCCACCACATGGTCAGCCTTCTCAGCTGTCTGCACATAATGAAGCCTCACCGTCTGCTGCTGTGGTACGCTCCTGGCAAGCTGCCAAGCGGACATTGGTGGGACAGAGTCAGGAAGAATCTGACCGAGTCGGAGTGGGAAGAGAAGATCATATTCGTGCAGAGACCGATTCCCACATCCGTGTACACGGTTCCAGTTCACATAAATCAGCACCAGGCAGATGTGATGAGGCTTGAAGCTGTGCTCTTATTCGGAGGACTGTACATGGACATCGATGTCCTGGTTCTGAAACCGCTGGAGCCTCTTCGGAAATTTCCTTTCACTATCGGCAGGGAGGTTCCATACGGTCTGTGCAACGGCGTCTTCTTGTCCGCTCCTAGCGGGACGTTTCTGGCGATGTGGCACACGGCGTACCAGGTGTTTTTCGACGGTTCCTGGGTTGACCACTCGGTGTGGCTGCCAAACACCATGCAACCCATTTTCCCGGACCTGTGTCACGTGGAAGAGGAAAGCATGGACCGGCCGAACTGGACTCCAGAGGAGGTGAGCTGGATCTATGTAAAAGGACAGCAGAGCAGGTGGGATTGGCGCTCGAAGAACTACGTCATGCACCTGTGGTTCCAGAAGTACGGCAAGCAGCACAACATGGACAGCATCAAGACTTTGGACAGCATGTTCGGAGAAATGTGTCGTTTTATTCTTTTTGGGGTTGTTTCAATTTAGATTGAAGTGCGTTACAGCTTTAGAGTAAATTTCTTTAATCGATTACACACATACCTACCGACAGACCATTTTTAGTATATGGAATGAAGCAAAGCTAGAAACAAACTAAAACGTTATTCTCAGTTAACGATAAAATGCTAATCTTAAATAGCCTTTAGGCTTTAGGCTTACTTTTACGATGCCAGTATGTCCTGTATGCATGCAGTTTCTAGAGCATCTCTACTTACCTCATTGAGTTTGTAACGACTATCGATACTCGGTCCTTTATCCAAATGAGATTTCCAGGTGTTGCCAGATCCTGTCTGACATTCCAGAAACAACAAATGTCAGTAACGAGCTGGGGTTCGGTGGTGAGACTAACCACTACCAATGACTGCAAGCAAGTTACTGTTTTTGAATCCTTCACAGTTTCCGTTTTCAGTTTTTCGTTTTCGAGTTTCTTTGAGGCATGCGCGTTCTGGAAGATGTATCATAACGGTTTGTGGTCACTTCCAACAGTCACTTTGTGCCCTCGGCTCCAACAGCTACAGAGGAGGCACCAACTACAGAGGTCCCCACGACTGCTGTGAGAAGCGGGTTCCAACGAGCGCTTACCATGACTAGATGACTAAGCTTTTCGGCAATCTTCTTTTGGACGATTTTCAGACGGGAAAACTGTCCGCGTTAAAAATTCGTGATCCTAATTTCCTCGCATCCTAACAAATTGATTGATGCCAGTTACATTTATCTACATGTGCAAAATGGAAACGTACATGTCTATGTAATGGAGGGTATCAAATCTACTGTACTGATGAATGATAACTGGAATGATGCCTACATCAATGGCGGCGAAAACGAGTGTCAGTGTCAGTGTCAGCCGCGTTTTGAGCGCACGTAACTTCTAACTATTCTCAAGTAGAAGGCAGCCAATGAAAAGAGCGCACTCAACGACATTCTGTGCTCAACGATGCGTACGTGTACATGTGCTTGTGTACTTTTGTACGCTTGGCGACCTTCGCTGGCTAGACTGGCTGAAAATTTACCTATAATATTTTTTATGATACTTTAAATCTTGAAACCGAGAACGAATAAAAGCGTACGAGGACTTAAGCCTTACTGCCAATTTTAATGGGGGCAAGGTGTTCTTGTTCTACAGTAAGTAGCATTCACTCCAATTTATATTTCACGTAGTTGTTGTCATCTTTAGATAGATTTTAATTACCATCGCTGTGGCTCTCTTCTACTTGGAGACCGTACTCACTGACCATCACAGTCTCCGGCAGAACAGCACCCCTCTTCCTCGGCTCTCTCTCTCTCTGTCTCTCTCTTCCTCACGCATTCGGGGAAGAGAGGAAATTTTGGGCGCTGAGCAGGGATGAGATACGAGAATCGGATCCGGCCCCTGTTGGCGGTGCGCGCTGTCCCCTGTAAAATGAGCCAGAGACACAGACAGGTTTCCTGCGCACACCCACCTCTACCCAACATACACTGACTATAGCGTACGCGAAGATAAGAACAAAAAAGAACTGGCTAGCTTTACATTCACTAATGTCAGGAAACTAACACGCGCGCGCACTAGCACAGCCCTATTTCTAGCTATATGTTATATCAAAGCCTGCCATTGCCAATTTAACACGGTAATAGCAGCACACACTTCGCACGCTCCTGCAAGAAGCACAACTTCGTCAAGAAAAAAAGGCGTTCATCTCAAACTTTTATACAAACCAGAAACCGGATCGAACTCAGTTGGAGTTACGCAAGCAATATTGTTTGAAAGCGCAATTGATGCTGCGTCCGAATGCAGCACCTCCTGTGCAACTGGATTTTTCAGACATCTAACCGCAGATGCGTGGCCGCGCTCGCTGTGCTGCTCAGTCTAAGCCTCTTTTACATCGGAATCGAACCCTGGATACGAACTCAAACTGTATTATTTGATACAGAGGTAGTCGATGCGCCAAGCAGAAACACTGAGGTCTCAGACGAGCCAGCTCGCATGACTTCACAGAGCGCGCAGACTCCGAAGACAGGCCACAAGACGGACTCGCAGACTCCGAAGACAGGCCACAAGACGGACTCGCAGACTCCGAAGACAGGCCACAAGACGGACTCGCAGACTCCGAAGACAGGCCACAAGACGGACTCGCAGACTCCGAAGCCGTTGCAGAAGTCCAGCGCAATGGAGGAATCAAAAGAAAAACAAAAAGGCTTCAGCTCCTTGCCTGTTGACTCGAGAGCTCTAAAGAAAAACTTCCCGAAGCTGAAAGAGGCTGCTAAGAAGCACAGCGGCAGGTACCACAGCCGACTGGACCAGATGATGGCCACCTACCTGCCAGCTGTCGACACCAGCGCATGGTCTCCGCACAGTCCCAGCGGCAAGAAGCTCACCATTGAGGAGGTCCATTCCGTGGCGAAGTCGACCATTCAGCCTGGATTCCAGGTGCCAAACATTGCTCACTTTGTCATGCCGTTCGGCGAAACCAACCTGCAGTTCCACCAGATGGTCAGCCTTCTCAGCTGTCTGCACATAATGAAGCCTCACCGTCTGCTGCTGTGGTACGCTCCTGGCAAGCTGCCAAGCGGACATTGGTGGGACAGAGTCAGGAAGAATCTGACCGAGTCGGAGTGGGAAGAGAAGATCATATTCGTGCAGAGACCGATTCCCACATCCGTGTACTCGGTTCCAGTTCACGGAAAAGAGCACCAGTCAGATGTGATGAGGCTTGAAGCTGTGCTCGTATTCGGAGGACTGTACATGGACATCGATGTCCTGGTTCTGAAACCGCTGGAGCCTCTTCGGAAATTCGTTTGCACCATTGGCAGGGAGGTTCCATACGGTCTGTGCAACGGCGTCTTCTTGTCCGCTCCTAGCGGGACGTTTCTGGCGATGTGGCACACGGCGTACCAGGTGTTCAACGATGAGGCTTGGGGCGAGCACTCAGTGAAGCTTCCGCACTCGATGCAAGCCGCCTTCCCGGACCTGTGCCACGTGGAAGAGGAAAGCATGGACCGGCCGAACTGGACTCCGAAGGAGAGGACCTGGATCTACAATATCGGACAGCAGAGCAGGTGGGATTGGAGGACTAAGAACTACGTCATGCACCTGTGGTTTCGCCTGTACAATAAGCAGCACAGCATGGACAGCATACGAACGCTGGACTCAATGTACGGTGAGATGTGCCGTCGCATCTTGTACGGGAGCGGTTAGCCCTAATTAACTTGAACTTAACTTTAGTTTGTCATTATAGCACAATATGAAAGTCCAAGAGCTTTCAGAGTGTTCGCTAGCTTTTTCTTCTGTAATGTTCTTTACCTGACCTTACCTGACTAGCCTCATTATTTGTATTCCGATTCCTGACTTACATTGCCTTTACCAGCACTTTCACAAATCTGAAGCATCAGCAAAAATACTGTGCGAGACACAGCGAAGAATCACAAAAAAATCCACGGTAAGGTTATCAATTACTTTAGTTTCAAAAAGCGAGCATTGCAAATTCAGTAAGAAACGGCTGTGCTACGAGTAATATCCTCCATGGCTGTAAATATTCTTTAATTTTAACATTTATTTTGACATTAACGCCGTTTAGCAGAGCTTACTCACTCAAAAATATACAAGCCAAAAATCAATGACATCCATTCTGGAATAAAAACTGACTTTTCTGACTTTTTTTGGTCGCGACTCTGCTTCTATTGCCTGTCTCCATGTCGAGTGTTATCTTATCCAGCAATGGCACGAACACCTCCTTCTCCTCCTTGCGTAGCATGAATTAATTCAATGAGCTTGCCTGAAGAGTTGCATTTGCATTTGCCTTAGGTACCAAGAGAGCGAATTTTGGATAGTGAATCGCATTTGTTTCATTTGAAATTCTCGCCAAAGGTTACATCGATAAACAACCTCTCAGCATGATTAAGAATGCCTTCGAGCATCGTAAACTGTTTTAGTTTAACTTAAAAACGTACTTTAAAGAACCTTAAACTCGGATCTCTGATTGATTTTTTAAAGGTTTTGTTTAACAATTGTTTAGAAGTCTCCCCGCCTCGGTCCGTCGTGACGTCTTTGGATGGCTGAATGGTGTCTGTGAAACCTGTTTTGTTTCCTGCGTGTGCGGGTATTTGATATGCATCAGGCCACACGGAAACCCTTGCTACCATATATTTATAGCATTACTGAGAAGTCAATTTAGCAATGAAAATTCACACACAAAATAATAGAGGAGTCACTGAAGCTGTAGCTCTTTATTTTTATGCAAAGCACAAATGTTTTTTATTAAAGCTGATTTTCAGGAAATTACAGAGTGCGGTCTATTTTCTTTGTGATTTGGAGAGGGAGAGCAGCGGTGGGAGGCAGGAAGAGGGAGGCAGGGCAGCGGTGGGAGGCGGGGAGAGGGAGGCAGGGCAGCGGTGGGAGGCGGGGAGAGGGAGGCAGGGCAGCGGTGGGAGGCGGGGAGAGGGAGGCAGGGCAGCGGTGGGAGGCGGGAAGAGGGAGGCAGGGCAGCGGTGGGAGGCGGGGAGAGGGAGGCAGGGCAGCGGTGGGAGGCGGGGAGAGGGAGGCAGGGCAGCGGTGGGAGGCGGGGAGAGGGAGGCAGGGCAGCGGAAAAGGATATACATATACAACACAAACGCATAAATAAGAGTACAAAAAAGGGTAGTACAGGATAAAAGATGCACTAGCAACTATTTGTGCTGTCAAGCTAGACGCAAAACGCCAGCAAGATCCTTTGAGAAGCCAAAGTACCAGCAATACTAAACCGCATCAGCTGTGTGCGCTAATTGTCTAAGTGCTTCAGAGCGTTTGCACACATTTCAGTTCTGATATCGTCGGTTTGAGAATTCATATTTTATAACTTCTCTCTTTGCTTATGAGTCTCACCGTCGGAGAGACGACTTGACAATAGAAACGCAGGTAATCGGGGCAGATTGACAAGAGAAACGCAGGTGATCGGGGCAAATAGAAACGCAGGTGATCGGGGCAGATTGACAAGAGAAACGCAGGTGATCGGGGCAAATAGAAACGCAGGTGATCGGGGCAAATAGAAACGCAGGTAATCGGGGCAGATTGACAAGAGAAACGCAGGTAATCGGGGCAAATAGAAACGCAGGTGATCGGGGCAGATTGACAAGAGAAACGCAGGTGATCGGGGCAAATAGAAACGCAGGTGATCGGGGCAGATTGACAAGAGAAACGCAGGTGATCGGGGCAAATAGAAACGCAGGTGATCGGGGCAGATTGACAAGAGAAACGCAGGTGATCGGGGCAAATAGAAACGCAGGTGATCGGGGCAAATAGAAACGCAGGTGATCGGGGCAGATTGACAAGAGAAACGCAGGTGATCGGGGCAAATAGAAACGCAGGTGATCGGGGCAGATTGACAAGAGAAACGCAGGTGATCGGGGCAAATAGAAACGCAGGTGATCGGGGCAAATAGAAACGCAGGTGATCGGGGCAAATTGAAACGCAGGTGATCGGGGCAAATAGAAACGCAGGTGATCGGGGCAGATTTGACAAAAACAAGAGAAGAAAAATTGAGTATAGAGATGGAGAAGACAGGATGAGACAGACAGCGAGCATTGCGATTCTCCGCACTGCCGCACACCTTGCAGAGTCAGACGGTTGCAGTGGCCACGCCGCCGCTGGCGGGCTGCTGGTTGTCCATCCGGATGACGATGGAGTCGCCGTTGCCAGGAAGCGAGTTGCTCATGTCGTCCACCTTCACCGGGCCGTGCATGACCAGCGCGAGGATCTGAGCAGCGGAGGCGGCGGTGAGGGGCTCAAATTCGAAAGCGGCCTGAACCGTGCGATACTGCGACAGTCGGGGAGAATCTCCCACTGCTCTTCCTTCTGTCCCTCGCTGTCTCTCCCTCTCCTTCACTACCTCAACTTCTCTCCCTCGCTGTCTCTCCCTCTCCTTCACTACCTCTACTTCTCTACCTCTCCTTCTCTACCTCGATGTCTCTCCCTCTCCTTCTTTACCTCTCCTTCTCTACCTCTCCTTCTCTACCTCGATGTCTCTCCCTCTCCTTCCCTACCTCTCCTTCTCTACCTCTCCTTCTCTACCTCGATGTCTCTCCCTCTCCTTCCCTACCTCTCCTTCTCTACCTCTCCTTCCCTACCTCGATGTATTTCCCTCTCCTTTTCTCCCTCGCTGTCTCTCCATATCGTTCTCTCCCTCCGCCACTCAACGAAAAGTAGAGTTCAACTCATAGCAGCGGTCCAATAATAATTTATAAACATGAAACAGGCAACTGCCGCCTTCCCCAAACCTTGCTGCCGAACACAATGATGACCGCCGTGCCGCAGCACAGGATGATGCACAGGCTGATTAGCAGAAAGCGCAGATTCACCTCGCTGCTGGGCAGCACGAAGGACAGAACCACGCCCAGGGCCCCCATCACCATCGTGTTGTACACGCAGACGCCAATCTTCTTGGAATCGTTGAGGCTCTCCACGTGAACAGAGCGAGTCTCCCAGGCGAAGAAAATTCCGAAGAGAAGCAGAAAGCCTGCAATTATGAGTGTAAGTGGACGGTCCGGGCACTGGGGATCTGGGAAGGCGACTCCTGAGGTTTCAGTCTTCGATATTATGCGTCTAGTTACCTTTGTAGGCAAAAAACACGCAGGTCCACACAATGGAATAGTTGCAGTTGCAGGTCTCCACCTGGTTCACCTCGACCGTGCCGCTCACAATCGACTCCTAGAGGTGATGGAGGGTTTCTGCTACAGCACCTGTCTGTCTGTCTGTCTGTCTGTCTGTCTGTCTGTCTGTCTGTCTGTCTGTCTGTCTGTCTGTTTGTCTGTCTGTCTGTCTGTCTGTCTGTCTGTCTGTCTGTCTGTCTGTCTGTCTGTCTGTCTGTCTGTCTGTCTGTCTGTCTGTCTGTCTGTCTGTCTGTCTGTCTGTCTGTCTGTCTGTCTGTCTGTCTGTCTGTCTGTCTGTCTGTCTGTCTGTCTGTCTGTCTGTCTGTCTGTCTGTCTGTCTGTCTGTCTGTCTGTCTGTCTGTCTGTCTGTCTGTCTGTCTGTCTGTCTGTCTGTCTGTCTGTCTGTCTGTCTGTCTGTCTGTCTGTCTGTCTGTCTGTCTGTCTGTCTGTCTGTCTGTCTGTCTGTCTGTCTGTCTGTCTGTCTGTCTGTCTGTCTGTCTGTCTGTCTGTCTGTCTGTCTGTCTGTCTGTCTGTCTGTCTGTCTGTCTGTCTGTCTGTCTGTCTGTCTGTCTGTCTGTCTGTCTGTCTGTCTGTCTGTCTGTCTGTCTGTCTGTCTGTCTGTCTGTCTGTCTGTCTGTCTGTCTGTCTGTCTGTCTGTCTGTCTGTCTGTCTGTCTGTCTGTCTGTCTGTCTGTCTGTCTGTCTGTCTGTCTGTCTGTCTGTCTGTCTGTCTGTCTGTCTGTCTGTCTGTCTGTCTGTCTGTCTGTCTGTCTGTCTGTCTGTCTGTCTGTCTGTCTGTCTGTCTGTCTGTCTGTCTGTCTGTCTGTCTGTCTGTCTGTCTGTCTGTCTGTCTGTCTGTCTGTCTGTCTGTCTGTCTGTCTGTCTGTCTGTCTGTCTGTCTGTCTGTCTGTCTGTCTGTCTGTCTGTCTGTCTGTCTGTCTGTCTGTCTGTCTGTCTGTCTGTCTGTCTGTCTGTCTGTCTGTCTGTCTGTCTGTCTGTCTGTCTGTCTGTCTGTCTGTCTGTCTGTCTGTCTGTCTGTCTGTCTGTCTGTCTGTCTGTCTGTCTGTCTGTCTGTCTGTCTGTCTGTCTGTCTGTCCACTCAAACCCCTCCCGCAGTCAAACCGTTCGCTCACTCCAGTCTGACTCACCACGGCAGCAAACTGCACCGTGGCGATGCTCATGGGATCCACGATGCCCCAGGCAATGAAGATGGCCAAGTCGATGGCCGCCAGCACTGCTACGCCGGCCACCAGTTGGTGGTCCTTGATGGCCTGTGGGCGGCAGGTAAAGCTGCCTATAGAAGCCCTATATTCATTTTTACCAGTTCTAGGAACAAAATGAGTGTAGGTTTGGGGCGCCAAACCTGTTGTGGGGGGGGGCGCCAAATCTGGTGTGGGGGGGCGCCAAATCTGGTGTGGGGGGCGCGCCAAACCTGTTGTGGAGGGGGCGCCAAATCTGGTGTGGGGGGCGCCAAACCTGGTGTGGGGGGGGCGCCAAATCTGGTGTGGGGGGGGGGCGCCAAACCTGGTGTAGGAGAGGCGCCAAACCTGGTGTGGGGGGGCGCCAAACCTGGTGTGGGGGGCGCCAAACCTGGTGTGGGGGGGGGGCGCCAAACCTGGTGTGGGGGGGGCGCCAAACCTGTTGTGGGGGAGCGCCAAACCTGGTGTGGGGGGCGCCAAACCTGGTGTGGGGGGCGCCAAACCTAGTGTGGGGGCGCCAAATCTGGTGTGGGGGGCGCCAAACCTGGTGTGGGGGGGGGCGCCAAATCTGGTGTGGGGGGGGGGGCGCCAAACCTGGTGTAGGAGAGGCGCCAAACCTGGTGTGGGGGGGGCGCCAAACCTGGTGTGGGGGGGCGCCAAACCTGGTGTGGGGGGGCGCCAAACCTGGTGTGGGGGGGGGCGCCAAACCTGGTGTGGGGGGGGGGCGCCAAACCTGTTGTGGGAGAGCGCCAAACCTGGTGTGGGGGGCGCCAAACCTGGTGTGGGGGGCGCCAAACCTAGTGTGGGGGCGCCAAACTTGGTGTAAGAGAGGCGCCAAACCTGGTGTGGGGGGGGCGCCAAACCTGTTGTGGGGGGGCGCCATACCTGGTGTGGGGTGGGCGCCAAACCTGGTGTGGGGGGGCGCCAAATCTGGTGTGGGGGGGAGCACCAAACCTGTTGTGGGGGGCGCCATACCTGGTGTGGGGTGGGCGCCAAACCTGGTGTGGGGGGCGCCAAATCTGGTGTGGGGGGCGCCAAACTTGGTGTAAGAGAGGCGCCAAACCTGGTGTGGGGGGGGCGCCAAACCTGGTGTGAGGGGGGGCGCCAAACCTGGTGTGGGGGGCGCCAAACCTGGTGTGAGGGGGGGCGCCAAACCTGGTGTGGGGGGCGCCAAACCTGGTGTGGGGGCGCCAAACCTTGTGTGGGGGCGCCAAACCTGGTGTGGGGGGGGGGAGCACCAAACCTGTTGTGGGGGGGGGCGCCATACCTGGTGTGGGGTGGGCGCCAAACCTGGTGTGGGGGGCGCCAAACCTGGTGTGAGGGCGCCAAACCTGCTGGCTGCTCTTTGAAAGCCAACCCCCTTCCTCAGGGTCTTGCTCAAGCTCTGGGTAACACAGATGGTCAACCTGACGGCCCTGAAGGCCTCCGGCCCCCACCCAGCCACGCACCACCCGGCGCAGGTTCTTGCTGGTGAAGATGGCGTGCACTCGCCAGGTCTTGGCCAGCATGGCACCGTAGGCGATGGAGTAGCCCAGGCACAGCGCCGCCGACTGCAGCCAGCACAGGACGGCGCTGCGCTGCCAGCAGCCGCCCACAGCGGCAGCCACGCAGGAGACAAAGCAGCAGAGGCAGCCGGCGCCCATCAGGTTGTTGATGTTCGGTGATGACAGCTTGATGAGCTTCAGGTGCCGGAAATGGTGCGTGGCAGCCATGCAGCCGGCCGTGGCGCAGACTCCGATGCAGCACAGCGACAGCACGATGGAGGCGCTGGCGACGCTGACGGAGAGGCGGTTGATCACCAGTCTGGGCCGGGCTGTCGGGGGGTTCCCGCCTGCGATGGGTTTTGGCAGTTTCACGATTCTATGCGCAAATAGTACTACTGTCTGTAAGTAGCGTAATCCAGAACGGTAAATTTATAGCTGAGAAGTCCTGCTTATCTCAGTCTCACAACTGACTCTACTTAAAGAGAGTATTTAAATTGAAAATGCTCTTACCGGCAAACTTTAAATCCTGGGTCCAGTTGATTTGGTTCAAGTAGGTGTCAATCACCCCAACTGCTGCCGGGGTGAAATCTGAAAGTTCAATAAATCAACATGTGCCGTTGTTAAATAAAATTCAAAGCGCTTGCTCTGGTCAGCGATCTGCGTCAGTAAGCAGACCTCGGATCTGATAAATGATGGCGTTGGCCAGTCGGTCGCCGTTTGCGTCCAGCTTCACTCGTCCCTGGGTGCGTTTGAGGTCGTTTGAAATTGCTCATCTGCCATCTCTCCCCATCTCCCAGTCTCCCCATCTCCCAGTCTCCCCATCTCCCAGTCTCCCCATCTCCCAGTCTCCCCATCTCCCAGTCTCCCCATCTCCCAGTAATTCCATCTCCCAGTCTCCATATCTCCCAGTCTCCCCATCTCCCAGTAATTCCATCTCCCAGTCTCCCCATCTCTCAGTCTCCCCATCTCCGAGTCTCCCCCTCTCCCAGTCTCCCCATCTTCCAGTCTACCCATCTCCTAGTCTCCCCATCTCCCAGTCTCCCCATCTCCCAGTCCTTACCTTCATCTCCCAGTCCCTCCCTTTATCTCCCAGTCTCCCCAGCTCCAAGTCCCTTCATCTGCCAGTCCCTCAGTCCCTCAGTATGAATGATGCACTGCAACAATTCACTCGCTTTGTCACCTACCGTTAGGCCCTGGAAGTCCACGGCTCTGATGCTCGCCAGCAGGTCCTCCTTGAAGTCGCTGTGGTCCAGATCCAGCGCCGTGGAATAGGAGAATCGCTTCAGCGTCCGGTTGAGCGCCATGGCCGCAGTCAGCACGGCGTCGATGCGCAGCCCCATGGTGCTGATTGACAGGCTGCCGTCTCTCGGCAGGTGGGGGAATGAGCTCAGCAGGCTGTCGAAGAGGTCTGCAGACCGCTGAATGGGGATCAGGCAGGAATTTTTCAGCTCTGTCATTATGCTGTTCAGTGTCTCTCATTGTGTTGTTCAGTGTCTCTCATTGTTCTGTTCAATATCTCTCATTGTGCTGTTCAATGTCTCTCATTGTGCTGTTCAATGTCTCTCATTGTTCTGTTCAATATCTCTCATTGTGCTGTTCAATGTCTCTCATTGTGCTGTTCAATGTCTCCCATTGTGCTGTTCAATGTCTCCCATTGTGCTGTTCAATGTCTCTCATTGTGCTGTTCAATGTATCTCATTGTGCTGTTCAATATCTCTCATTGTGCTGTTCAATGTCTCCCATTGTGCTGTTCAATGTCTCTCATTGTGCTGTTCAATATCTCTCATTGTGCTGTTCAATGTCTCTCATTGTGCTGTTCAATGTCTCCCATTGTGCTGTTCAATGTCTCTCATTGTGCTGTTCAATGTATCTCATTGTGCTGTTCAATATCTCTCATTGTGCTGTTCAATGTCTCCCATTGTGCTGTACAATGTCTCTCATTGTGCTGTTCAATATCTCTCATTGTGCTGTTCAATGTCTCTCATTGTGCTGTTCAATGTCTCCCATTGTGCTGTTCAATGTGTCTCATGGTGCTGTTCAATGTGTCTCATTGTGCTGTTCAATGTGTCTCATTGTGCTGTTCAATGTCTCTCATTGTGCTGTTCAATGTGTCTCATTGTGCTGTTCAATGTGTCTCATTGTGCTGTTCAATGTCTCTCATTGTGCTGTTCAATGTGTCTCATTGTGCTGTTCAACGTGTCCTCTCAATGTGTCGCTCACTGTGCTCCTATTTTTGGACAGTAATCACTGGGACATGTCCCTCATCGTGTAGACTATTGTGCTGTTTAAGCGTGCGTCGACATGTCTTATCCGGTCCAATTTGCGAGTGTAAATACCAGCATATTCTTACCTGGCCCGCTTGCGTCTCAAATTGTGACTTTTATCGGGACTTCCATTAGTACATGTAGCCCCTAAGCCGCACTATCAACCACAGTCCCAGCAGCGCTGCTCACCACATCTCCCATGCCGGTCTCGTTGCCGAACACGACGAGGTCCGACGTGAAGTACACCGAGTTCTCGGCTCCCCGGGCCACGGCGGCCAGCGTGCAGCTGTTGTCAGGTGGCGGCGGCGCGAACGTGTCCCTGACGCCCAGCTGGATCCAGAAGTACTTCGGCCCGACCAGGCCGAGGGAGTCAATCTGGCGGTTACAGGGGGTTCGGGTCCCGGATATGGTAGGACGCGCTCTGGGAGTGGGCAGACTGCATGGATTCGGGTCCCGGATATGGTAGGACGCGCTCTGGGAGTGCGCAGACTGCATGGACTCGGGTCCCGGATATGGCAGGACGCGCTCTGGGAGTGGGCAGACTGCATGGACTCGGGTCCCGGATATGGCAGGACGCGCTCTGGGAGTGGACAGACTGCATGGATTCAGGTCCCGGATATGGTAGGACGCGCTCTGGGAGTGGGCAGACTGCATGGATTCGGGTCCTGGATCCGCTCGTACGAACAGTTCCTGAGTCTACTCACTTGTCAGACACTCACCAGGCATTCAAATTTAATGGATGTCTCAATATTGGCCGCTCGCACTACCACGAATATTCTCACGTCCATGCTCTGGAATAGTTTTAATAGAGTTGTTCAAAAACAGTTTCCTGAATAGCGCAAAAAATCATAAAAGCTCGGGAATGATTTAGTGATTGCCTTCATTCGCAGCATCTCGTCAGTTGGATCGGTTTTGTAGATGCCCCTGGCCACCAGGCTGATGTTGTACCTGGGCATCATGGCCACGAACTGGGTGGCGATCTGAGTGGCGGAGCGGGGTGCAACACTTTGATGAGTGAACGTTTCTATCGGATATCTCTGGCGGTTTTTGAGGATGATGGGGAGGCACCAGAAACAGTGGAGAACAGTGGAGGAATAAGTCAGTAGGGCACTTTTAGGCACTGGTGAAATCTCTGGTGCAGATACGCGCACGGATGAACTCAGACTTGCACTGGGATCGGCAGCAACTTTAAGGGTTTCAACGTTAGTGGGTGTGCACATTCAGGGCTTGTCCCTGATTGTCCAATCTCCCAAGCCTCGGGTCATAGAGTGCAGAGAGGGCAGAGTGCAGAGAGGGCAGAGTGCAGAGAGGGCAGAGTGCAGAGATGGCAGAGTGCAGAGGAGGGCAGAGTGCAGAGAGGGCAGAGTGCAGAGAGGGCAGAGTGCAGAGAGGGCAGAGTGCAGAGAGGGCAGAGTGCAGAGAGGGCAGAGTGCAGAGAGGGCAGAGTGCAGAGAGGGCAGAGTGCAGAGAAGGCAGAGTGCAGAGAGGGCAGAGTGCAGAGAGGGCAGAGTGCAGAGATGGCAGAGTCCAGAGGAGGGCAGAGTGCAGAGAGGGCAGAGTGCAGAGAAGGCAGAGTGCAGAGAGGGCAGAGTGCAGAGAAGGCAGAGTGCAGAGAGGGCAGAGTGCAGAGAGGGCAGAGTGCAGAGAGGGCAGAGTCCAGAGGAGGGCAGAGTGCAGAGAGGGCAGAGTGCAGAGAGGGCAGAGTCCAGAGGAGGGCAGAGTGCAGAGAGGGCAGAGTCCAGAGGAGGGCAGAGTGCAGAGAGGGCAGAGTGCAGAGAGGGCAGAGTGCAGAGAGGGCAGAGTGCAGAGAGGGCAGAGTGCAGAGAAGGCAGAGTGCAGAGAGGGCAGAGTGCAGAGAGGGCAGAGTGCAGAGATGGCAGAGTCCAGAGGAGGGCAGAGTGCAGAGAGGGCAGAGTGCAGAGAAGGCAGAGTGCAGAGAGGGCAGAGTGCAGAGAAGGCAGAGTGCAGAGAGGGCAGAGTGCAGAGAGGGCAGAGTGCAGAGAGGGCAGAGTCCAGAGGAGGGCAGAGTGCAGAGAGGGCAGAGTGCAGAGAGGGCAGAGTGCAGAGAGGGCAGAGTGCAGAGAGGGCAGAGTGCAGAGAGAGCAGAGTGCAGAGAGGGCAGAGTGCAGAGAGGGCAGAGTGCAGAGAGGGCAGAGTGCAGAGGAGGGCACAGGAGCAGGCAGAGGGCAGTCAGAGGCACTGGTCAGGGACACAAACCGAGTACACAGCGTCATAGTCGTTGGCGAGCAGGCCCACTGAGAACCAGCCGAATTTGCTGAGAATCTGCATCACTCCCTGCAGGTAGAGCGCGTCGGAGATGCCCACTCGGCTGAAGTAGGGATAGAAGAATTTGTCGCTGAGCTCCGGTGAATTCACGGACGCCGCGATCTGTCGGTAACGTGTGGGTGGGCTAATTTAGCTCGTATCTGCAGGTATCTGCCGATGAAATGCGAATTAAAAAACTTGATTTCATTTAAAAGACGCGGTTCATGAGGATGAGAATGGCTGAGCGACACGCCCGAAACTTGCACAGAAATTCATGGGTTCAATGGGTACGAAGCTATTTTACCTAAAAAACGGAGACGACAAACTGAGCCGATATGTATCGAAATTTTTTTAGCAAAGAGCAGTAACAAAAGCAGTTTACCTATATGTATCGAAAACACAGTTTACCGATATGTATCGAAAACACAGTTTACCGATATGTATCGAAAACACAGTTTACCGATATGTATCGAAAACACAGTTTACCGATATGTATCGAAAACACAGTTTACCGATATGTATCGAAAACACAGTTTACCGATATGTATCGAAAACACAGTTTACCGATATGTATCGAAAACACAGTTTACCGATATGTATCGAAAACACAGTTTACCGATATGTATCGAAAACACAGTTTACCGATATGTATCGAAACACAGTTTACCGATATGTATCGAAAACACAGTTTACCGATATGTATCGAAAACACAATTTATCTGGTGCAGTCTGGAGCTTTGGAGGTCTTGAACTTAATAAAAATAGGAGCTTCGGTGTGGGTAGATTTAGAGTCAAATTACGATACAAAAAACTGTCACTCGCCTGCGGCTGATAGTAGTATTTGCAGACATTGGCCAGCACCACGGCCTGATTGGCGTGGGTAGGCCCGAACACAATGGCCTTGTTCGGCTCCTTCAGGTAGCCGTCGATGAACTTCCTAATCGCGCTGCCCTGAAGCTCCTTTGAGTGGCGAATTAGATTTATTGAGTAGACCAAGTCAGGCTCGAAGTTAAGAAAATTGAGATGGCAAGGCAATACCGTACGCAGGCATGCACTCAGACACACGCTCACACGGGGTGTACAATGTCTGTTCTATAGGGGGTTGGCCCAAGGCGGTCACCTGCAGCGCGCACTGAAACTCGGTCCTGAGCTGGAACTGGAAATTCAGCTTCGGCAGCCGGCGGTTTACGTAGTCTATGGCAAACAGGTAGTACTCCACGTCGTACCTGGACGTGTCGTTGCTGGAGCAGACCACCAGCGTGTTGATCACAGTCCTGTTGTCGGCCTGGCCAGCCGCTCCGCTGGTCAAGGTGAGCAGGCAGGCGGAAGCCAACAGCAGCGCTGAGTGCAGAGCGGAATGCTCCATCGCTGCTGGTGTTGCAGGTGACGGCGGGCGGGCTGGGAGCGGCCGCCGTTCCGATTAAATAGCCCGGCTCGAGCTCTCTCTGGTCCGAACCGGTCCTCTTCTCAAACGGCCCTTTGATTTGTCCAACTGACTGCTTTGTCACCGGGGTGTCGGGTTGGTCAATCAGCGCCTGTGTTTCAGCTGCTGAAATCCCTTTGTAGTCGACAAAAGTCAAAGGTCTCAAAAAAGAGTTCTTGTCAGCAGCCGGTTGCAAGAGGAAAATAACTGAAAAAACTTTCGCACCTTCAAATTTCAGCACCGGAAGGGCTCAAAGTCAAAGTCAAAAACAAAGAAGTTGTGCCTCTTTCTTAAGAGCTGTCTTGCATCGCGTCCTTTTCAATTTCTGTTTTGCAAAACCAGCTGGGACTCGTTTTAATTATCTGAGCGAGCTCTCCAGTTTTACTTGCTCAAATTATCTCAGATGAGAATTGGCTCAATGGGGAACTTCTTGGATGAGAATTGACTCAATGGGGAATTTCTTGGATGAGAATTGGCTCAATGGGGAATTGCTCAGAGGGGAATTGACTCAATATGAAATTGTTCAGATGAGAATTGGCACAGTTAGCTGCAAATTGAATCGCATGAATCCAGTTGGAACAATTGCAGTTAGACCAATATACACCGGTCCTGTTCTATCGAAAGAAAATTCGATAAGTTTAACGGCTTGCAAGCAGGACCTAGCTACCCCTAGCATGCTGGAGACAGTTGAAGGTTTAAGAGGCATTCTCAGTCGGGAAGCCGTAGTCTATGCTCCAATAAACAAATTTTTAAACAAAGAACTTTAACAAAGACACGATTTAATTAAATAGAAATATTAATTTGCTAAGACTTCGAGCTAGCATTAATGAAAGCGAATACTACACTTAGTAGTATTTTCATATGCAAATTTATTTCAATTATAACGAAGAAATAAGCTATTATAAAAAATTACTGCTATAGCCAGCATTGTAGGGCCATTCAGTCATGGAGTGCATCGAATTCGAACTGATTCCAGTAACAGACGGAACGAACTCCCTTAGAGAGCGAGCGTCCGACGGATCACAGACCGGCCTTGTACATCAGGATGGCGTAGGGGCCGTACTGGTAGTAGCCGAAGGTGCCCTTCTCGTGCGTCACGTGACTGCGGGATGATCATGGGGGAGGGGTGTCAGGACTCACCGAGCACAGCGGGAACAGCCAGACTCAGCCGGACTCACCTAGCAAAGTTGCGGCCGACCGTCACCTGCCAGGTGGGGCTGAGCTGGGCGTCCAGCTTCTTCTTCAAGTTGCTGGCGATGCTGTCGTCGTCCTTGGACTCGGAGCAGATCTCGTTGACGATTTCCACCACGGCCTGGCGGAGCTCGTCGCTCATGTCGCCCTTCTGCCAAGACATTCTGCAGGCTGTTGGAGTTGGCTGAGCTGGAGATGGCTGGTTGGGTGCTGCGGTGGCTGCGGCCAGGGGGCGCGGAGGCCGCAGGGCAGTCCATTTATAGCCAGCGGCTGCCCCAGAGTTTCCAGTCTCTGCGCTCCATCTTTGGGTGCGGAGCGGGCCGGTCAGCTTTAGCTGCAGCCAAGCCCGCCTGGAGCAGCCAATCAGAGCGGGCGGCTGCAGCTCGGAGATGAAGCTAAGAACCCTGCCCGCGGGTGGCGGTCGCTCTATTGTCAGAGTTGTGCGAGCTGGTGGGCAAACAGACCGCTATAGCCACGCTAGCCTGACTCACTCGACTCATTCCTAGGACAATTTACATGCAGAGCAGCCCCATTGTCAATGAGAGCGCAGTGTGCACGGCCTCGCGAGGGGCTTGAAGAGGCGCAGCAGTGAATGTTGCACAAATAAACTTCTTTTGATGGTTGTTTGCAGTCTCGGGAAGGCAGGGGCAGGCGCTAGGGAAGGTACGCAGAGTTCGGAATAAGCAACTGGAATTCAAACACAGCGCATGCGCAGGGGCAGAGCAAAGTTAGTTACGGACAAAGGTAAGATTTGTCAGGAATTGATAATTGAGAAAGGAACGAAAATATGCGGTCTGGCCTGAAATCAAACACGCACGCAAGCTCAGTTCTTGCATGCAAATAAATGCTAAACTCTGCCCAGCTTTGCATGACTCCAGAGGCGCCGTGACGGAAAAGTAGAAAATTTTGCTTTAAAAATAATGACACAAGCTCGCGACAGCTCAACGGGCTTCCCATCGGAGCGTCAGTCAGCTTTGACGCGATTCGAAAGCAATGTGCTCACAGATGTGCTCACAGAATAGACTGTGCTGGATAGGACTGGGAGATGCTTGCCGAGGCGCGTGCTCTCATAGATGGATTCTCATGGAGCGGTTGCTTCTCATAGATTCTTGTGTAATAATGGGTTCTCATAGATAGATTCTTATGTGTAGTAATGGGTTCTCATAGATAGATTCTTATGTGTAGTAATGGGTTCTCATAGATAGATTCTTATGTGTAGTAATGTGTTCTCATAGATTCTTATGTGTAGTAATGGGTTCTCATAGATAGATTCTTATGTGTAGTAATGGGTTCTCATAGATTATCATGTGTAGTAATGGGTTCTCATAGATAGATTCTTATGTGTAGTAATGGGTTCTCATAGATAGATTCTTATGTGTAGTAATGGGTTCTCATAGATAGATTCTTATGTGTAGTAATGGGTTCTCATAGATAGATTCTTATGTGTAGTAATGGGTTCTCATAGATTATCATGTGTAGTAATGGGTTCTCATAGATAGATTCTCATGTGTAGTAATGGGTTCTCATAGATAGATTATTATGTGTAGTAATGGGTTCTCATAGATAGATTCTTATGTGTAGTAATGGGTTCTCATAGATTATCATGTGTAGTAATGGGTTCTCATAGATAGATTCTCATGTGTAGTAATGGGTTCTCATAGATAGATTCTTATGTGTAGTAATGGGTTCTCATAGATAGATTCTTATGTGTAGTAATGGGTTCTCATAGATTATCATGTGTAGTAATGGGTTCTCATAGATAGATTCTCATGTGTAGTAATGGGTTCTCATAGATAGATTCTCATGTGTACTAATGGGTTCTCATAGATAGATTCTTATGTGTAGTAATGGGTTCTCATAGATTATCATGTGTAGTAATGGGTTCTCATAGATAGATTCTCATGTGTAGTAATGGGTTCTCATAGATAGATTCTTATGTGTAGTAATGGGTTCTCATAGATTATCATGTGTAGTAATGGGTTCTCATAGATTATCATGTGTAGTAATGGGTTCTCATAGATTATTATGTGTAGTAATGGGTTCTCATAGATTATCATGTGTAGTAATGGGTTCTCATAGATTATCATGTGTAGTAATGGGTTCTCATAGATTATTATGTGTAGTAATGGGTTCTCATAGATTATCATGTGTAGTAATGGGTTCTCATAGATTATCATGTGTAGTAATGGGTTCTCATAGATAGATTCTTATGTGTAGTAATGGGTTCTCATAGATTCTTATGTGTAGTAATGGGTTCTCATAGATTCTTATGTGTAGTAATGGGTTCTCATAGATTCTTATGTGTAGTAATGGGTTCTCATAGATAGATTCTTATGTGTAGTAATGGGTTCTCATAGATTCTTATGTGTAGTAATGGGTTCTCATAGATTCTTATGTGTAGTAATGGGTTCTCATAGATTCTTATGTGTAGTAATGGGTTCTCATAGATAGATTCTCATGTGCAGTAATGGGTTCTCATAGGACATTCCTTTGAAACTAAGAAAGTTTTAAATAGTATTGGCGAGTTTTCTTTATCTTTTTAATGATTTCAGAAATCGACCTTATGCTACTACTTGAAGCAGCAGTAAGCGGAAAATGAGCAAAGCACAAAAGCTACAAAGACATTTTCTTCCAACAGTGAATTCACACTGGAATTCACTCGGCCCAATCTCAGAGACCTGCTTTTGCCAAATTTATTCTCAATCAGCATGCAGTCAACTCAGAGAGTCAAACAGAGAGCTGAGAGTCAGCTCAGTCAGACATGTCAATCATCGCTGGCTAGCACTGTGGATTTCTCGCTAACATAGACGCCGTCCAGGAATTTTCGGATGTCCTTGTTCTTCACACAGCAGCACTGCTGGATCAGAGCGGCCGAGTGGCTGACCGCCTCGATGTCGTTGCCATCGAGCTGGATCTCGTCCTTCACGCCAGTCTGGGAGACGGTCACCCCGCGCAGCATGTTCACCGTCCGGTTGTTCTTCTCGCCGAGGAAGTTGCGAATCTCGATGGAGTCGCCGGCCTTGCTGATGACCATGTTGATGGGGAAGTGGGCGTACACGGACTTCATCTTGTAGCGGAAGCCGTACGTGACGCCCTTGATCATGTTGCGCACGTGGGTGATGACGGTGCGCACCGCGGCCAGCTCCTTGTGCACGCCGAACCACTTCTCCACCGTGAGGGTGCGGCCGTTGGGGGACACCTTGATGTCCAGGGACAGGTGACGGAACGAGCGCGACAGGGCGCCGCGCTTGCCTTTGACGCGGAGGACGCGGGAGCGGCTCTCCACGGTGACTCCCTCGGGGATCTTCATGCTGAGCGAGGACTTGATCACCTTCATGGCGCGGAGGGTTGCCGGGCAAGCTGCAATTGTTGTCGGGGGTTCGGCAGCTGCTTGGCGAGTTGAATCCGAGAAACCGGAACCAATTTCCTAGAGATAAGCATCTAATTGTTTAGAAAAATAATTGCTTCTACTTTGGAGTAAAATGAATTCTTATTTTCATTTTTGAATTTTCATTTTTCATTTGTGCAGTGTACATTGGGGGATAGGTGGGGTTGGGCAGTGTACATTATGGGATGGGTGGGGTTGGGCAGTGTACATTATGGGATGGGTGGGGTTGGGCAGTGTACATTGGGGGATGCGTGGGGTCTGCAGTGTACATTGTGGATGAGTGGGGTTGGGCAGTGTACATTGGGGGATGGGTGGGGTTGGGCAGTGTACATTGGAGATGGGTTGGGCTTGGCAGTGTACATTGGGGGATGGGTGGGGTTGGGCAGTGTACATTGGGGGATGGGTGGGGTTGGGCAGTGTACATTGTGGATGGGTGGGGTTGGGCAGTGTACATTATGGGATGGGTGGGGTTGGGCAGTGTACATTGGGGGATGGGTGGGGTTGGGCAGTGTACATTGGGGGATGCGTGGGGTGGGGCAGTGTACATTGTGGATGAGTGGGGTTGGGCAGTGTACATTGGGGGATGGGTGGGGTTGGGCAGTGTACATTGGGGATGGGTGGGGTTGGGCAGTGTACATTGGGGGATGGGTGGGGTTGGGCAGTGTACATTATGGGATGGGTGGGGTTGGGAAGTGTACATTGGGGGATGGGTGGGGTTGGGCAGTGTACATTGTGGATGGGTGGGGTTGGCACATTGTACATTGTACATATATCAGAGCACGAATTCGATAAGAAATTGACCTCCGTTTCCTAGAAAAGGTCACCTGATAAATTGGTTAAAAGCAGAGAGCGATCGCTTAGTCAATGCTCATTAGATTTCTTAGAAACAGACTAATATTCAATAAATACACATAGAATTTTATATAAAAGGACCTAATTTTCCTAGAAATGTGCATAAGACCTGTTAGAAACAGACAACCAGTTCCAAGATCTCATTAAGAGTTGCATTTAAATCTCGTGAACTATTCATTATGAGAAAACGAGCCCTAGTTTCAAAATAAAATACCTGCGACGTAATCGATGTGCAACCGAAAAAAAAACACAAACAAACGCAGCATCAGGATGGAGCTGCGCAGTTACAATCTGCATTTATTTGAGCATAACACGCAAAAATCATTATCTAATAAACTTGAAATCCAAGCTGCAGACTGAATTGGCCGCGTGATCGGCGCCCAATGCACTCATGCGCTGAATAAATTCTGCATTAAATATACACTGCGCCAAGGACCACCGGCACTGCGCACTGGACTGAAACGCCATCCAGACAAGAACAGTTTTAGAAGTCCCTGACTGCCCTGTGATAAATATTATTAATATACTCCAGCATATACAGTAAGATAAACATAATAAATATAAAATGAACAATTTAGCTATTCATAATCTCCACTAACCGCATGATAAGCTCGCTCCCTATACAAAGTCGCACACACAGAAGCGACGAGCACGCAGTGTTGAGCATTGCAGTTGCTAATTATAATATTATAATGAAGTTAAGGTCTCCTCTTACCACTGGGGAGCTCATAAAGTAGCAGAACCATATTTATATAAAGCTTTCCCTACAAAAATTATACCAGCACTTTCAGTATGCCGATAGAAAAGGCTCAGGCAGAGTGTACATTGTGGGATGGGTGGGGTTGGGCAGTGTACATTAGAGATGGGTTGGGCTTGGCAGTGATCATTGTGGGTGGGTGGGGTTGGGCAGTGTACATTGGAGATGGGTTGGGCTTGGCAGTGTTCATTGTGGGTGGGTGGGGTTGGGCAGTGTACATTGGAGATGGGTTGGGCTTGGCAGTGTACATTGTGGGATGGGTGGGGTTGGGCAGTATACGTTGTGGATGGGTGGGGTTGGGCAGTGCACATTGTGGATGGGTGGGGTTGGGCAGTGAATATTGTAGGTGGGTTGGGTTTGGCAGTGTACATTGGAGATGGGTTGGGCTTGGCAGTGTACATTGGAGATGGGTTGGACTGGGCAGTGTACATTGGAGATGGGTTGGACTGGGCAGTGTACATAGATAGCGCATTCACTACAGGTAGGTATCTAGTTTGTTACACAAAACTGAGTTGCACTTCAAGGATAGAAATCTCGCTTTCAGAAAAATAAAGCAAAATCTGCTCTTCGGCCATTAGGAACTGTACACGGGAATCCCATCACAGCGGTGCGGGCAGCAGACAGTGGCGCAGCAGCAGGCAGGCCAGCAGGCTAGCGCTGTCGGTACCGCCGCCGACTGTCATCGGGGAGGCGCCGCCGCTGAGCCAGACGCAGCCGGATTCGGCGAAGGCGCGGGCAGCGTGGCGCAGAAGGAGCCGCGTCAAGCTGGGCTGGAGGCGCCGGCCGTTCAGGCTGATGCTGAGCATGCCGGGGTAGCGGGCGCTCGCCTCCACCTGCCAGGTTGGAAAGACAAGAAAATTCGATTGAAGCAAAACAGCAAATACAGGGGTTTCCCTAGTTGGGATAGGGGATTTCCCTAGTTGGGATAGGGGGTTTCCCTTGTTGGAATAGGGGGTTTCCCTAGTTGGGATAGGGGGTTTCCCTAGTTGGGATAGGGGGTTTCCCTAGTTGGGATAGGGGGTTTCCCTAGTTGGGATAGGGGGTTTCCCTAGTTGGGATAGGGGGTTTCCCTAGTTGGAATAGGGGATTTCCATAGTTGAGATAGGGGATTTCCATAGTTGAGATAGGGGACTTCCATAGCTGAGATAGGGGGTTTCCCTAGTTAGGATAGGGGGTTCCCTAGTTGAGATAGGGGGTTTCCATAGTCGAGATACGGGGTTTCCCTAGTTGGGATAGGGGATTTCTATAGTTGGGATGGGGGATTTCCATAGTTGAGATAGGAGATTTCCATAGTTAGGATAAAAGATTTCCATAGTTGGGATGGGGGATTTCCATAGTTGGGATAGGAGATTTCCATAGTTGGGATAAGGGATTTCCATAGTTGGGATAGGAGATTTCCATAGTTGGGATAAGGGATTTCCATAGTTGGGATAGGAGATTTCCATAGTTGGGATAAGGGATTTCCATAGTTGGGATAGGAGATTTCCATAGTTGGGATAGGGGGTTTCCCTAGTTGGAATAGGGAGTTTCCCTAGTTGGGATAGGGGATTTCCATAGTTGAGATAGGGGATTTCCAAAGTTGAGATAGGGGGTTTCCATAGTCGAGATAGGAGGTTTCCATAGTCGAGATAGGGGATTTCCATAGTTGAGATAGGAGATTTCCATAGTTGAGATAGGGGATTTCCATAGTCGAGATAGGGGGTTTCCCTAGTTGGGATAGGGGGTTTCCCTAGTTGGGATAGGGGATTTCTATAGTTGGGATGGGGGATTTCCATAGTTGAGATAGGAGATTTCCATAGTTGGGATAGGAGATTTCCATAGTTGGGATAGGAGATTTCCATAGTCGAGATAGGGGGTTTCCATAGTCGAGATAGGGGATTTCCATAGTTGAGATAGGGGATTTTCATAGTTGAGATAGGAGATTTCCATAGTTGAGATAGGGGGTTTCCATAGTCGAGATACGGGGTTTCCCTAGTTGGGATAGGGGATTTCTATAGTTGGGATGGGGGATTTCCATAGTTGAGATAGGAGATTTCTATAGTTAGGATAAGGGATTTCCATAGTTGGGATAGGAGATTTCCATAGTTGGGATAGGAGATTTCCATAGTTGGGATAGGGGATTTCCATAGTCGAGATAGGAGATTTCCATAGTTGAGATAGGGGGTTTCCATAGTCGAGATAGGGGATTTCCATAGTCGAGATAGGAGATTTCCATAGTTGAGATAGGGGGTTTCCATAATCGAGATAGGGGGTTTCTATAGTTGGGATGGGGGATTTCCATAGTTGAGATAGGGGGTTTCCCTAGTTGGGATAGGGGGTTTCTATAGTTGGGATGGGGGATTTCCATAGTTGAGATAGGAGATTTCCATAGTTGGGATAGGAGATTTCCATAGTTGGGATAAGGGATTTCCATAGTTATTAGTTGGGATAGGGGATTTCCAAAGTATAGGGGGATTTCCATAGGATAGAGGGATTTCAATAGGATAGAGGGATTTCCATAGGATAGGGGATTTCCATAGAATAGGGGGATTTCCATAGAATAGGGGGATTTCCATAGGATAAGGGATTTCCATAGTTTAGAAGGTGATTTCCATAGTTGGGATAGGGGATTTCCATAGTTATTAGTTGGGATAGGGGATTTCCATAGGATAGGGGGATTTCCATAGTTGGGTTAGTGTTGGATAGAATTCTTGTTTTTATTGTCGAATAGGGAGGGGACTTATTAGAAGAGTTTTAATTGCCACGGGGATTTATATTATCCCACCTGCAGCAGCTGCACCGACCGCATGCCACCGCCGCGCAGTCGAACAACGACAGGTGCCGAGCTGCGAGCCACCACCGTCAGGGAGCGTCGGGAGGCCGCCGCGGCGGCTGCGGCAGTCGAAGCGGCCACAGCGGCCGGGTCGGGCCGGCGCCGCCGATACCGCTGGATGCCACGGCTTTGGATTGCTGGGTAGCCGGGCAGCAGCCGGGGCAGCTGGTAGAGACCGGCCTGCAATGGCGGCAAATTAAAGTGGCGATGGCGTTGCTATGAACTTGTGCAAATTGACGGTGGTCCAGGGTGTGCAGAGTCAGGAAGTGATGATTCAGGGAGTGCAGAGTCAGGAAGTGATGATTCAGAGAGTGCAGAGTCAGGGAGTGCAGAGTCAGGAAGTGCAGAGTCAGGGAGTGCAGAGTCAGGGGGTGCAGAGTCAGGGAGTGCAGAGTCAGGGGGTGCAGAGTCAGGGGGTGCAGAGTCAGGGGGTGCAGAGTCAGGGAGTGCAGAGTCAGGGGGTGCAGAGTCAGGGGGTGCAGAGTCAGGGGGTGCAGAGTCAGGGAGTGCAGAGTCAGGGGGTGCAGAGTCAGGGAGTGCAGATTCAGGGAGTGCAGAGTCAGGGGGTGCAGAGTCAGGGGGTGCAGAGTCAGGGAGTGCAGAGTCAGGGGGTGCAGAGTCAGGGGGTGCAGAGTCAGGGAGTGCAGATTCAGGGAGTGCAGAGTCAGGGGGTGCAGAGTCAGGGGGTGCAGAGTCAGGGGGTGCAGAGTCAGGGAGTGCAGAGTCAGGGAGTGCAGAGTCAGGGATTGCAGAGTCAGGGAGTGCAGATTAAATATGCTGAGTTCCCCACTGACCTCAACGCTGGCCACCAGGCCTCCAGCGCTAACATCCTCATCGTCCACCTCATCATCGATGACGTCATCATCGTCCTCATCTTCATCGGAGCTCAGGTCCTCGCTGAGTTCCTCCTCGTCTTCGTCCTCATCGTCATCCTCGTCGCTGGTGTCGGGGGCCGCCCGGAACCGGCGGCAGACGAAGTCCAGAGGCGAGTCAGCAGCGGAGGCAACCAGATCGCCGCCCGAGCCGTCCAGAGCTGCCGCCTCTTCGAGCTGGGCGAGCAGGTCCTGCAGGCAGCAGTCCGAAGCCAGGCTGAGCGAGTCCGGCGACTCCGGCCTGCCGCTGTCCACCAAAGCGGTGGAAGCGCCGGCTGCTGTCGCCGTCGCGTCGACCTCCTCGACATCCTCCGACAAGTCGGTGGCGGGCATGGCGGTGCCGTCCAGCAGCAGCCGGGGATAATCCACATCCGGGTGCGCGGCCCCATCAGCAGTCTGTGGCAGCAGCGGGTCGAACTCCGCCGGCTTCGCCGCATCCTCAGCTGCCGCCTGATCGCTGGAAGTCGTACAGAAGTCTGCTGTTGCTGAAGCATCTCCGTTCTCTTTGGGTGTCGCCTCGGAGTTCGTTGAAGCAGCGGCAGCAGTAGTATCTAGCGAGTTTTCCTCCATTTTAGTAGCCATTTTGCAGTCGCCAAGAGAGGCGGTCAGAATGTCCGCAGTGGAGGCTGGGGCAGTGGAATACGCGGCGGCGGACTCGTCCGTTTTCGGATCGGCCGCCAAGCGGTCCAAAGCGGCCAGGGCGGACACAGCGGCCGCCCCAGAGCCAGCGGCCTCGTCACTGCTCGGGTTCGAATCCGATGTAGCGGTGGCCCCGTCAGCCGACCCGGAGGCAGCCAGCGAAGGCGAGGGCTCGAAGCCGAGCGCCAGGGCGGCCTCGTGCTCCGCCCAGCCGTGATTCTTCTGAAAGGTGAACCCGTCAACTTCTTCGCCGCGCAGAGACCTGCCGACATTCCTGATGAAGGTGGCCTGGTCAAGGCCGGACTCGAAGTAGCTGGACACCGGGTCGGAGATGTTGGGGTGGTACAGTAGAAACAGCAGGCCCTGCAGGCAGTCCTCGATGCCGAAGGTTCGATTCCATTCATCGAATAGGTTGAGGCAGATGTTGTGCTCCAAGGTGAGGTCGGCATCGATGTTGGGGTGGTAAATGTCCGTCAGGCAGACCACGTCAGGCGCAGAGTCGGGATACTGCTCCGAGGCGTGAATCTGCGGGCGGGCAGCGGCAGGGCTTGGGCGTCACTTCTTGCGGGGTTCGGGGCGCACCGAAATGGGGCTTCAGCGTGCCGATGTGGGATCTCAGGGGGTTTTCAAGGTGCCGATGTGGGATCTCAGGAGGTGTTCAAGGTGCCGATGTGGGATCTCAGGGGAGTCTTTAGGGTTCCGATGTGGGATCTCAGGGGAGTCTTTAGGGTCCCGATGTGGGATCTCAGGGGGTCTTCAGGGTTCCAATGTGGGATCTCTGAGTGTCTTCAAGGTGCCGATGTGGGATCTCAGAGTATCTTCAGGGTACCAATGTGGGATCTCAGGGTGTATTCAGGGGCCGATGTGAGATCTCAGGGTGTCTTCAGGGTTCCGATGTGGGATCTCAGGGGGGGGGGCTTCAGGGTGCCGATGTGGGATCTCAGAGTGTCTTCAGGGTGCAGATATGGGATCTCAGAGTGTCTTCAGATTGCCGATATGGGATCTCAGGGTGTCTTCAGGGTGCTGATGTGGGATCTCAGGGTGTCAACAGGGCTAAGCTTTTAAGCTTAAATTAAGATATGTGCCACACTGGGTCTTCAGTAATGCCCAGAAATCATAAGGTATTATTTGGACGTCAAGAAAAAAGGGGCCGCTGCACATGAAACTCATCGCTAAAAATCTTATTGTGGGCAGTTCAAAATACCACATGCCATTAACAGTGAATGCGGCTTTACCCATACCTGGAATAAGAATTTGCCATGCTTGTAGGGCCCATTGTTAGGCGCCAGTTCAACAATAAAGCAGTTCAGGTTGTCGGCATCATAGTCCCGGATGCTGGCCTGTCCACTGAATTTCTTGTCTATTGACTTGATCAGCCTGTTGAATTCTTTCACAAACCTGGAGGACATGGCTGCAGGCTAGTCAGGGACTATTATCAGCAATATTTATCGAACTGCTTGAGCCTCTTTTGCCCATGCAAAAGCAGAGCCAAACTGTTGCAACTAAGCAGTGCCTGAATTAAAAATCAGTGGTCAGTAAGGAGATTTGCTCAAACTGATGCTGAAATAATAATGAATTGTGAGCAGATTAATTGCAAAAACCAGGGCAGACTTTAAACTATGACCTTGATTCAAAGTTCAGTATTGCTTATTATAAATAATTATAGCATGTACAGACTTATTAGACTAATAATAACTTACTGGTAGTTTTGCAACTTAACTATAAACTACCACAATTTACATTAACTACAATGGTTAGGTTAGCTAGCAGTTGCACTATATAGACATATATAATCTATGTATTTTAGAATTTAGTATTTACTTATAACAACATTCTTTGTTAGTTTGAATTTTTATTTAAATACACAATCCTTAGGCCAAATCATAAGTTTAATTTATATTAAAATATACTATACAATAAGCTATATTAGACTTAGAGATCATATCACATTCTAGAAGATATCATTTATGCTAGAATTTTCTGATGTATATTTGGTTTAGCATGCATTATATACATTTAGTTCTAGCATGAATTCTAGTATGTAATTAACTTAATATTAAGTTTTTAGTGTAGTGGTCAGAATGTCGGACTTACAACTTGAAACTTGAGGGTTAAATTCTCAATCCCACTAGAACAGTTTGTGTCCTTGAGCAAGACATTTAACTCTGCATTGCTTTAGTTCACCCAGCTATAAAATGGGTAACAACATTAGCTGGGATAATTGAGGGTATATGTATATGTGAATAGCTATATATAGCCTTTAGATACACTATGCAATAGCTGGTAATTAATTGGTATAAGTACAATTATTATTATTATTAGTATTATAATTGATATAATTTAAATATTAATAATAATAACTGGTATATAGTTGTTATTATATTTTTATTCATATTATTCATATTAGCCATAAAAAAGCCTACAAATATTTATTATAAAGGCATCTAGATAAGTGACTTGATCTAAAATGTGACCATTATTGGCTAGGGTCTAAAATATTCATATAATAAAACAAATATAATTAAACTATGATCCATAGGCCTAGTCAAGAAGGTGCACTGTGTTTGCTGGAATAAACTTCCCATATTTATTTATTATATGCCATGCATTAAAGCAGCAGTTTTCAACCTTTTTAGGCAACCCTAATTTATTAACTTGCATCATTTTAAAATGTTTGCAACCCCTTTTATAATCAATATAATGCATCATTAAATATGATTTACTCACACATTTCTCATTGCTGCAACCCCCAGAAAATGGTCACATAATCCCACTGGAGGTTGCATGACATCTCAACCCACAAGTTAAGAACCACTATGCTAAATAATAATTTTTTTGTGCCATGTGCCAATACTTAGGGTTGTCATAGCCCAAAAATGAAGTAAAAGATAAACATGTTTATATGAATTTGAGCAAAGTATAGTGAATTTTAACTTTGACCAATCTTTTGTATTTATATTAAAATTAACAATTGTTGTAAAATACTATTATAACACTCTTCTATAAAATACAAAGAATGATAAATCACAACACAAAAACAATTCTTGTATTAAACTATTCAAAGGAATAACTAAAAGCCAGGCCATTGTTCCAAGTACACTAAGTTGCATGCCCTTATCTTATTTTTTTATTTTGCACCATGAGCCAAATACACCAAGAATTCTAAAGAAATGGATAATTAGTGCCAGAATATTTCATGAAATCTATAGCGCATGACCAAGATGGCCACAGCTCTGAATGGCTGCTTGGATAGGAATAGGTCTATATATTTCCTCATTTCCTATTGGCTGTGATTGGGGTGGGGTATGACCTATCTTCAAGTCTCAGAGAAGACAGATTTCATTAGTGAAATTAGATTAGTATAAAACAAAAAACTTCCTTTATAGCAGGTATTACTACCTACTAAAGCTAGTAACACTACTAGCACAAGACATTTGATTTTTGTATCAAGGATAATAGTTTCAAACCTATCTCAATATACTAAAACTGAAGTGTTGTTTGTATATATATTAAAAGTTAAAGGTAAAGGGTAAAGGTCTAAGGATATGCACCTGCCATTTTGTATCTAAGTGCTTAGACTGTTTTCAGTGAATGAAACAGATGAATTTTGAACAGGGCATGAAATTTACCCAGTTTTTATCCCTTTAAACAAGTAAATTAGTCTTGACCAATAAGAGAAATTCAAAAAAGCTACATGAAGAAGAGATTTATCTAATACGAAATATGTCTACACCTCTTAGGGACCTACTATAAGTAGGAAATTATGACTCATTTTTGCCTTTAACCCAATATACTCAAGATTTTTTGACTGCCTGTCTAAACCCTCCCCCATTTCAACCCCACATCTCCCCCAAAGCTATCCAATAGTAAACCAGTTGTCATTTTCTGTGACCCCCATCCTAGCTGTGGCCATCTTAGTATATGGCCATCTTGGTCTTATACCAAATCTACTACCTTCTTGACTATGAACTAGGGCCTATAATAGAAGATATAATTAATATTGCCATTGGCACTAGGCCTATGATTAATTTTTTACTTTTTTTATTTAGTCAAAATGTCTTAATTTGATAAGTTTTAATGCAAATAAAATATTTTATATCAACAGTGTTGGGCGCAATACTTTAAAAAACAAAGTATTGTTTTAAAGCAATACTCCAATACTGATACTCTAAAAGGTATCAGCAATATCTGTTGGTCCAATACCAAAATTTGAGTATTGCGCAATACTTTATTCCAATACTTGGTCCAATACATCATTTTTTGCGTTTTCTTACTTTTCTACATCTATCAAGCCAAAAATGAAGAAAAAGCTTTTAGCTACTTAATTTTTAGAAACTAAAGACTCTAGTGAGATGTAAAAACTAACTCAATAATTAGAAATTAGATGTTAATTGACTTTTACTAAATTAAATTTATGAACAATTTAACAGGAACCTACTCACTTAATAGCTAATATCATTTAAAATTAAGAATTCAATTCAGAGCAGCTCAAGTAGGATATGGTGGTTGCCCCAGAGAAGTATCAGCCTCATGAAGGTCAAAGTCAAATTGGCCAGTGGAGCGCGCTTTGCATGGAGAACATCCTTTCTTTACTTCATGTTACTTTCTTTAATACTTTCTAGGCCTTTTAGTCAAATTTATTACTATTAGTATTAGTTTGCTTAAATATATATATCGGATTTTTGGACTTAAGAAAATATATTGGCGATACCAAAGTCTAATACTGAGAAAAAAGTAACAAGGTCTGATACTCCGATACTCAAATGGTATTGGCAATACTATCGGAGTATCAGAGTATTGGACCTGTGCACAACACTGTATCTGTATATCAAGCAAAATATGCTAAATGAAATAGTAATACATAGGCCTATGCATTTAGGCAAAATGCCTTCAAAACATTGTTCTTTTTTATTTATTTATCCTTTTAGAATCAGAATTCTCTTTGCTAATGTAATGCAATGATGGATTTGGATTAGGCCTATAATTCTTATAGATGGGCCTAGACCAAAAATAAAATAAATGCCAAAAAATAAAAATCAGCCCAAGTAGCCCAAATATATGACTAGTAGCAATTTGCCAACTAGTATAGGCCTAGTGGTAACTGGTAGGCATAGCCCTAAGCCTAGTAGTAGACTGCGCCTAGAACCTATGAGTCTATGACTGTGACTGGTTCTCTGGTTGTTAGAACTAAGTTTTACTTACTTAGAACCTAGAAAAAAAGCAGCATATTTGTAATTGTATGCTCAATAGCTCAACAGCATGGAAAAAATTAGGGGGCTATAGGTAGGCAATATAGATGGCGTAGCTTATTTTGAAATAAGTAGGATAGGAAGCTTTGATTGTAAACTAGGCCTCCCCTCACTTTGGCATGATTAAGTACCAAAATTAACTGCAAGATTTTAATATAGGCGCAAATGCTAAAAACTGAACGAATTTCTCAAAATTTCAAATCCGACATCGGTTAGAGTTTAGGACTAGGACTAATAAGTCAGGTTAGTGGACCCCCTCCCGACCTCAAGAAAGATTACACAAGAGATTTTTTGGGACTATATAGAGTCTGCTACTTTCTAATATTTAATTTCGAACTCTTTTAAATCTTATATAAAGTAAAACTAACTGTTGCTGATTTCTAAAGTAAGAAAAAAATGATTACTTTAGTAATATAAAAATCACGATAATTAATTTGTTCAGTTACTCATTTTTTTAATTTAGGCTTTTCTTGAATATTAAAAGTTAGCTTCAACGGAAAATTTAACTTTCAAGAAGCTGCCTAATATTTTTCGTATCCTAATATGTTTGATACAATGCTTGACCCGGATGGTAAGTAAGTACTTCGTACGTACATGGCATAAGATATATGGTATCTATTAAGCACAGAGCTATGGTAATTAGCTAATAAGAAAATCGGTTGAGCCGTTTTTTTAATCTATCGCATAGCTGCATACATACAGACAACTCGTTTTAGTATATAGGATATGTCAAAGCTAGGATAGAGAAGAAATAATTTATTTTTAAGAAAGTCATAGTCAGGATAGATGATATTAGGTAGGGAATATTGCATGAGCCGGTTTTGGGCGCAGAGGACACACAGCACAGGGTGTAAAATAGGTGAACCATCTCTTGTCGCAGACGAATGAGACGATGCATCATCTTGACAGGGAATTACTGGCAAAATAATATTTTTGCAGCACAATTTTTAAGTAGCACATTCCAGCATAACATAATCTTATTTATCTCATCTTTCAATTGTAAAAAATGACTGCATATTAGCTTTGTATTGGTTATAAATTATTTTATTAATGTTGCAGCTGTTTCGACACTTTCAGCCAGCAAGATATTTCCAGAAAAAGCTATTATTATTAGTAATTATTGCTCTCACTTCTTAGTACGTCAAATTGCATTACTTTGAAATAGCAACAGTCTTAAGAATTCTCGCCAGCAATGACTCAAAATGGCCAATGAACCATTTTGCAGTTGTTTAATTCTTTTATGCTTACTTTTACCTTATAGTCTGTATTACCTTATCAGAAGTAAAAATACCAGTAACAATTATAGTCTGCTCTTAAGGATATTATGTTTTAATATACAAGTAAGGGATACGAGTATAGTGTACCTGTAACTATTTCAATTGGGTAGAGAATAATATGATTCTGTGTAATTCAGAAACGACATATGATCATTATTGAGTACTTTGGATAGTATATGCATAAAAAGGTAGAATTCAGTACATTATGTGATCAAGTTAGCTGTCATATTGGATTGGCTACGCCGCTACATAGATATTGAAAATTAACAAATTGATAGCTTTAAGTAGTCGATGCATTTTTTACTTGAAGTGTGAACTTTGTTTCCATTGAATAAATGTTTGTGGGGCGATATTGCTGCCAAAATAGTGCTTGATCGACACTTTGATCTTGAATAACTTTTAATGCCTGCTTTGCTTCAACACCGCTTTTCAGAGCGTCGGAGGCCGTAGTTACTGTCAAGGGCAAATTCAGTTAGTCAACAACAAGCCAAGTACAGAGAGGCATTAGCAGTCTGCTCACTGCGGGGCTCATCTGGCCGCAGCCATGCAGGCCCAACGCTACAGGCCGGCCTCCGCGTCGCCCTACCGAAGCCCCGGCGCCGCATTCTACGGCTCAACTGGCCGGCTCAGCTCGCTGGACAGGCGCGGCTATCGCAGCCCCGACAGAGGCGGCCTCATCGACCGCGGCATCAGGTTGGCTTGGCTGTGCAATTGGGGCTGAACTAGGGACAGGCTGGGAGAAGTAGAGAGAGACTGTGAGGAGTAGAGAGCGAGACTGTGAGAAGTAGAGAGAGACTGGAAGAAGTAGAGAGCGAGACTGTGAGAAGTAGAGAGAGACTGGAAGAAGTAGAGAGAGACTGTGAGAAGTAGAGAGCGACTGGGAGAGGTAGGGAGAGACTGGCAGAAGTAGAGAGAGACTGGGAGAAGTAGAGAGAGACTGGGAGAAGTAGAGAGAGACTGTGAGAAGTAGAGAGAGACTGGGAGAGGTAGGGAGAGACTGGCAGAAGTAGAGAGAGACTGGGAGACGTAGAGAAGACCGGGAAAAGTAGGGACAGGCTGGGAGAAGTAGGGAGAGACTGAGAGAAATAGGGAGAGACTGGGAGAGGTAGGGAGAGACTGGCAGAAGTAGAGAGAGGGACTGGGAGAAGTAGAGAGAGACTGGGAGACGTAGGGATAGACCGGGAAAAGTAGGGACAGGCTGGGAGAAGTAGGGAGAGACAGAGAAATAGGGAGGGACTGGGAGAAGTAGAGAGTGACTGAGAGAGGCAGAGAAGCAGTGTGAATGAAAGTCGGCAGAAAATTCCCTCATTCACGGAACGGCTATGCATCACCGAATCAAACTTGGCAGTTCTACAACCCAATTTATCTCAGTTCGTGATAATTTCCTCGATTCCAACTTTTACTTTTCTACAAATTGCATATTTTTGCTTTTCCTGTCAGCCGCCCCTGTTTACCGGTGCGCCCGCGTTGCCTGTCGCATCAGTTGAGTACTCGTGTTTGAGCACTCGAATCTGCAGCGGAGCGTGCGGTGGGCTGCTGAGCGCTTCTGAGAGCTGCACCCGCCTGCCTACCACGCATGTTGCGGCAGTTTCTCGGCAAGCAGAGAGACTGGGGGGGGGGGGAGAAGCCTCAGCTGCATCAATTTCTTTCCGTCTTTCCGTCGCCCTAAATGTAGAAAATCTCTGTACCCTCACTGTGCTCAGCCCTGTCGCTTTGCAGTTTCTCTCTGGCCTGAGAGCTGCTCGCTGCTGCCATTCTTGGCTTTTATGTGCTCACCGGGTTTTTATCTGGCATTCTTGTGCGCAGTTGAAAGCAGCCGAGCTCTTCAGCAGCGAGTAGTCACGAAATAGTTAACACCGGGGCTTGTGAGGCCTCATCCACTTGCGACTCTGACAGATTCCTGTTTAGCATAAAGTTTTATTTTATTTCCCGGCACTTTTCAATGAACCTCAGTCTCTGCTCCTTTTATTCTAAATGATTGCTGGTTTATGTTGCAGTTTTTTATTTGTTGCAGAGAAAACACCTGGGCAGTGCGCATTGGTCTGTTGGTCCCTTTGGCGTGTAGGGCTTAGGAAGTTCAGGCTGACTTCCGTCTCAACGGGTGACCCCTGTCCTACAGGTGACTCCCCCTGTCCTACAGGTGACTTCCCCTGTCCTACAAGTGACTTCCCCCTGTCCTACAAGTGACTCCCCCTGTCCTACAGGTGACTTCCCCCTGTCCTACAGGTGACTTCCCCCTGTCCTACAAGTGACTCCCCCTGTCCTACAGGTGACTTCCCCCTGTCCTACAAGTGACTTCCCCTGTCCTACAAGTGACTTCCCCTGTCCTACAAGTGACTTCCCCTGTCCTACAAGTGACTTCCCCCTGTCCTACAAGTGACTTCCCCTGTCCTACAAGTGACTTCCCCCTGTCCTACAAGTGACTTCCCCTGTCCTACAAGTGACTTCCCCCTGTCCTACAAGTGACTTCCCCTGTCCTACAGGTGACTTCCCCCTGTCCTACAAGTGACTTCCCCTGTCCTACAAGTGACTTCCCCTGTCCTACAGGTGACTTCCCCTGTCCTACAGGTGACTTCCCCTGTCCTACAGGTGACTTCCCCCTGTCCTACAGGTGACTTCCCCTGTCCTACAAGTGACTTCCCCCTGTCCTACAAGTGACTTCCCCTGTCCTACAAGTGACTTCCCCCTGTCCTACAAGTGACTTCCCCTGTCCTACAAGTGACTTCCCCTGTCCTACAGGTGACTTCCCCTGTCCTACAGGTGACTTCCCCCTGTCCTACAGGTGACTTCCCCTGTCCTACAAGTGACTTCCCCCTGTCCTACAAGTGACTTCCCCCTGTCCTACAAGTGACTTCCCCTGTCCCACTAGTGACCCATTTTTACAGGTGACCTTCCTTCCTGCGTTACAAGAAAAAAATAGGGTCTGACATAAATTAAGAAAACTTGATTCTAAAATGTGCAAAACAGCCTTCCTTAGACTTCCTCATCCGCATCGCCTCATCTGTGCCACCCAGCTTCACAGTGAACAGCCTGCGGGAGTCGCGGCAGGAGCTGGCCTCCATAGCCAACGATATTGATGAATATCTCGACGAGAAGGAGGCTGCGGCGGATGAGGCCACTTCCGAGAAGCTCCGCTACCGGCAGCAGCGGCTGTCGCGCTCGCCTTCGCCCTCGCCGTCGGCGAAGCAGCGGCGCACGTCGCCGAGATTCGCTCCCGCCTCCGCCGACTGGAATTACGGGGACACGGCGCCGCAGGTGAGGCTGCGATTGAGAAGATGGGGATAAGGGGCTCCATGAGGGGACAAGAAGCGTCATGAGGGGATAAGGGGCGCCATGAGGGAATAAGGGGCGCCATGAGGGAATAAGGGGCGCCATGAGGCGATAAGGGGCGCCATGAAGGGATAAAGGGGCGCCATGAAGGAATAAGGGGCGCCATGAGGGAATAAGGGGCGCCATGAGGCGATAAGGGGCGCCATGAAGGGATAAAGGGGCGCCATGAGGGAATAAGGGGCGCCATGAGGGAATAAGGGGCGCCATGAGGCGATAAGGGGCGCCATGAAGGGATAAGGGGCGCCATGAAAGGGATAAGGGGCGCCAGAAGGGGATAAGGGGCGCCATGAAGGGGATAAATGGCGCAATGAGGGGATATGGGGCGCCATCAGGGGACAAGAAGCGCCATGAGGGGATAAGGAGCGCCATGAGGGGATAAGGGGCGCCATGAGGGGATAAGGGGCGCCATGAGGGGATAAGGGGCGCCATGAAGGGGATAAGGGGCGCCATGAAGGGGATAAGGGGCGCCATGAGGGGATAAGGGGCGCCATGAGGGGATAAGGGGCGCCATGATGGGATAAGGGGCACCATGATGGGATAAGGGGCACCATGATGGGATAAGGGGCACCATGATGGGATAAGGGGCGCCATGAAGGGGATAAGGGGCGCCATGAGGGGATAAGGGGCGCCATGATGGGATAAGGGGCGCCATGATGGGATAAGGGGCACCATGATGGGATAAGGGGCGCCATGAGCTGCTTATCGAGTCAAGAAGCTCACAGCAGTTCTGCTTATAAAAATTTGAATTCATTTTCAAGCAAGTTTTGGTTTCAAACCTTCAGCCCAGCTCTCATCACCCCGGCTACGGCAGCCAGCCGGCGTACCTGCCTCCGTCGGCCCCGCCGCCTCCGCCTCCTCCGCCGCTGCCGCCGCAACCGACGCCGCGAGCGGAACCTTTGAAAAATGAAAATGAACGACTTCGACTGGAGATCAAGGAGCTCAACGACTCGTGAGTGACCGCCATGGTGTGACTTTTGCCTCGCATCGGCTGATGCACAAGGGTTCCTCCGACAAGGGGATAGATAGCATTATAGCATTATAGCATTATAGCATTATAGCAATAGAATGGATTGCTAATCTACTCCTCATACATGGGGAATAGAATGGATTGCTAATCTATTCCTCAGACATGGGGAATAGAATGGATTGCTAATCTATTCCTCAGACATGGGGAATAGAATGGATTGCTAATCTATTCCTCAGACATTGGGATAGAATGGATTGCTAATCTATTCCTCAGACATGGGGATAGAATGGATTGCTAATCTATTCCTCATACATGGGGAATAGAATGGATTGCTAATCTATTCCTCATACATGGGGAATAGAATGGATTGCTAATCTATTCCTCAGACATGGGGAATAGAATGGATTGCTAATCTACTCCTCAGACATGGGGAATAGAATGGATTGCTAATCTATTCCTCAGACATGGGGAATAGAATGGATTGCTAATCTATTCCTCAGACATGGGGAATAGAATGGATTGCTAATCTACTCCTCAGACATGGGGAATAGAATGGATTGCTAATCTATTCCTCAGACATGGGGATAGAATGGATTGCTAATCTATTCCTCAGACATGGGGATAGAATGGATTGCTAATCTATTCCTCAGACATGGGGAATAGAATGGATTGCTAATCTACTCCTCAGACATGGGGAATAGAATGGATTGCTAATCTACTCCTCAGACATGGGGAATAGAATGGATTGCTAATCTATTCCTCAGACATGGGGATAGAATGGATTGCTAATCTATTCCTCAGACATGGGGATAGAATGGATTGCTAATCTATTCCTCAGACATGGGGAATATAATGGATTGCTAATCTACTCCACTCGAACTACCACTCCAGGCTGAACAACCAGACCAAGAAGCTGGACCAGCTGGCACCGCTGGCCAAGAGTCTGGAGCAGGAGCTGGCGGACAGTCAGGATCAGACAGACCGGCTCGGTGACGCCCTGGCTGAGAGGGACCAGCAGAACAAGCAGCTGGGCAATGTGAGCTGGTGATGGTGCAGTGTGAGCTGGTGATGGGGCAGTGTGAGCTGGTGATGGTGCAGTGTGAGCTGGTGGTGGGGCAGTGTGAGCTGGTGATGGTGCAGTGTGAGCTGGTGATGGGGCAGTGTGAGCTGGTGATGGGGCAGTGTGAGCTGGTGATGGTGCAGTGTGAGCTGGTGATGGTGCAGTGTGAGCTGGTGATGGTGCAGTGTGAACCGGTGATAAAGAGCATATTTAATATTTCAAGAACCGATGGCTTCCAGGAGCTGCAGCTGGCGAAGCGCCAGACGGAGGAGTACCGCAGGCAGATGGAATCGCTGACCCGCGCCCTGAAGGAGAAAGATGCTGCGCTGGGCGCGAAGCAATCGGAGCTTGACTGTGCCAAAAATGTGAGCTCATTTCATCATAAACATCTCAAATAAGTTGTTGCTTAATTCGACATCTAGATATCCCCAATTCGACACCTTGATATCCCCAATTCGACATCTAGATATCCCCAATTCGACACCTTGATATCCCCAATTCGACATCTAGATATCCCCAATTCGACACCTTGATATCCCCAATTCGACATCTAGACATCCCCAATTCGACATCTAGACATCCCCAATTCAACATCTAGATATCCCCAGTTCAACATCTAGACATCCCCAATTCGACATCTAGACATCCCCAATTCGACATCTAGACATCCCCAATTCGACATCTAGACATCCCCAATTCAACATCTAGACATCCCCAATTCGACATCTAGACATCCCCAATTCGACATCTAGACATTCCCAATTCGCCAGTAGCCACACTCAGCCGCGTCTCCAGCTTCCCCGCTCGTCGAAAATCCCCAGGAGGCAGCCCAGCAGCAGTCCGAGGCTGATTCGGCCAGGGACGAGGCCGCTCACCTGAAGAGCCTCAACGCTGTGCTCTGCAAGGAGTGCCAGGAGCTCATCGGCCACATGGCCAGGCAGCAGGAGGTGGGTTATTGGTTGGATTTGTTGGCAGTGTACATTGTGTTAGACAGGTGTTAGATGCCTGTTAGACAAAATCTAGAACTGTTAGACCAAATCTAGATCTGTTTAGACATGTTAGACATGCATATTAGATACCTGTTAGACAGATTCAGATCTGTTAGACATACTGGACAGCTGTTAGACAGAATATAGAACTGTTAGACATGCCGGACACCTGTTAGACACAGCCTGGTCCCGTCGAACATCCGCAGGAAACTGCAGGCCTCCGCGCCCAGCTGCAGGCGCTCCGCCGCGAGCGTGATCACGTGACCTCGGAGCTGGCAACCGCGGCGGCCGAGCGCGACCGGATGAAGGCCTCGCTGCTGGGCATCGACAGCTCCGATTCGCGCAGTCCAGCCGAGGTCATGGCCGACGACCTTCGACAGGAGCTGCTGCTGGCCCGCCAGGAGGCCGACCGGCTGCAGGCGCGGTGCGCCGGCCTTGACGAGGAGCGTGCCGGGCTGCAGGAGGCGCACGACAGCCTGCTGGGCGAGCTGGGGGCGCTGCGCCGCGCCCTGGCCACCTTCCAGGAGACCGTGGCTGGCGAGAACCGCGCCATCGAAGAGGAGAACCGGCGGCTTGCGCGCGAAAACGAGGAACTGAAGCGGGGGAAAAGCCGGCCAGCAGGCAGGTCGAGGAGCGGCGAGGACGGCCTGGGAGAAAGCGATGAGGAGTGAGTTCGGGTCGGATGGGGTCAGACTGGCTCGAAGTAGGCTAGATTGGGTGAAGGAAGTGAGTCAGAATAGGTAACGGCGAGTCGGGAAATATTAGAGTGAGTCATGCGCTTCACAGAATGTGTTAGACTATGATCAAAGTGAGTCAGAGTGCGTCAGAATGGGTCAGAGTGAGTCAGACTGGGTCAGAGTGAGTCAGACTGGGTCAGAGTGAGTCAGAATGGGTCATAGTGAGTCAGAATGGGTCATAGTGAGTCAGAATGGGTCATAGTGAGTCAGACTGGGTCAGAGTGAGTCAGGCTGGGTTAGAGTAAGTCAGCCTGGGTTAGAGTGAGTCAGAATGGGTCAGAGTGAGTCAGACTGGGTCAGAGTGAGTCAGACTGGTCATAGTGAACCGGACAATTCTTTCGCAGACTGGACAACCGCTTGCAAAGCCAGTTAGACGAGCTCCGACATCAGAACCGGCAGCTGGCCCAGGAGAATGAGCAGCTGAGCCGACCTGCTGCATCCGGCTACCGGCTGCCAAGTGAGTGCTGACCGCACCTTGTCAACCCCCTTGTGCACCTCCTGATATCCCGTTACATTCACTTTGCTTATTGAAGACTTGGGAGCTGCAGCCTCAGCCCCGGGCCTCAGCCGCGATCTGCAGGACGTCCAGACCAGGCTTGCGGAATCGCGCGACCTCCTGGGTCGTCAGCAGTCGCTCATCGACCAGCTGGAGGCCGGGTTCGATTCGCCTCCGCAGCAGCGGAAGCGACCATCGACAGCAGCCGGAATCGGGACGGCGGCAGCGGCAGCCTCATCGGCGACGTCTCCGGAGGTAGCAGCGCTGCGGCAGGAGATCGGCCGCCTGCGCCAGCTGGCCACTGAGAGCCAGCAGCGACGGCCGGAGGTTGACGATCTTCTAAGGCGGCTGTTAGAGGACAGGTAAAAGTCACTTTAACTCATATTTTCCTCAAACGAGATCCCAATAAAGACTCCCAACTCTGCTCTCACCGACAGCCGCGGCAAAGACGAGGCGATTCGCGCCCTGTCCGCTCAAGTCGATGCTCTCAAAGCGTCAAGACACTCGCAGCAGCCGTCCGGTGCTGACGATGGGGTCAGCCAGGACGATGGTCTGAGGAATCGAGTCCGAGACCTGCTGACCGACTGGGGCCGCTTTCAAGGCGACCTGTCCGGCCAGTTGCGCGTCGAGTCGGATGACCGACGGCAGGCCATCCGCGAGCTGGACAGCCGCTTCCAGGCGCTCGCCAATGAGCTGGAGGCGCTGCGCCGGGGCCGCGGAAGCGCCAGAAACGCCCAGTCCCAGACCCAGACGCCTTGGTTGAGACGACCGCCCGATCCGCAGCAGCAGCAACAACAACAGCAACAACAACAGCAACAACAACAGCAACAACAACAGCAACAACAACAGGCTTCGTCCAACGCGGTCTCTTCAGACGACGGCCTGCACGAACGGCGGCCGTCGTCAAAGAAGCCGACGCACCTTGGCGAGGCCAAAGCTCGCTCGGATTCTTTAAACTTGCATCGCCCGCCAGCTGAGCAGCCGCACGGCACGGCTGGCGGGCCAAGCGTTGCCAATAGCAACGCAAACACCGCAGCCGCAGCAGCTGCCAGCGACAGCACTAAAAATATCCACACGCAGACGTCTCCACCGCCCCAAGCCTGCCCCGAGCATTTTTTCAATAGTTTGCCTTACTTCGAAGGCCCCCGACTCTACGATGAGGTCTCCGATGCCGAGGGCCTGCTGAGCGACGGCAAAGGACGCCACACAACGGTTGAAAGCGGCGCCTTTCATCAGCAGCCGCACCTGCAGGGGGAGCCGTCTGGCACATCGGAATCCGCTAATTTGAACCTGCGCTCAGGCCCGCAAGACCAAGGCCGAGCTGATGGGCAGTGCAGCAGCATGTGGGCCAGGCTCAGGTCGGCGAATGCAGGAAACGAAGGCCCCACAGCGCAGTCGCAGCGACAGCGAGCCAAGAGACAGTCCAGACGGAGCTTCGCCAGCTCAGCCAGCCCATCGCTGCCGGGAAGTCCGCGCCAGTCCGGCCTTCGAGACTCAGCCGGGTTGCACAGTGAGCGGTCCTTGAGTGGCAGCCCAGCGCGGAGACCGTCGTCTCGTAGCAAAGCACCATGGGACCGTCACGAAGAACGCAACGATTCCGACGAGACTCTGTCTGGTTCACCGCGACGATCTCGACGCGACAGCGGAACTCGGCGGCGCAAAGTTCCAAAGCTGAACCTGGGCAGCGAGGTCGGGAGCCACGGGCGGCCTCTCAGCGCAGAAGAAGCAGAAAGTCGAAGCCGAGCAGAGCAGAGCCGGTTGGAGGCTTCAAAGGCTCCAGTTGACAACCTTGGCTTCCGCGTGCCCAGAGGCGAGGCTAGACATCCCAGCTTCGAATCCGACAGCGGCAAGAGCGCCCGGTTCTCGTCAGACAGACAGGCGCGCGAAAAGCAGCCACGCTCAAGTCTTCGAACCTACAGTCAGTCGGAAGCCAGCGTTGGCGAGTCCACCGGCACGGTGAGGCCCACAGAGGCCAATCGACAAGGCGAGTTGTCTAATGAGCCAGCCCCAGGACGCGGTGTGCGGAGACGCGAAGGTTCTGGATCCGACAGTGAGGAATCGAGAAGCTCCCGGAGACCGAGCGAACTTGGATACAATAGACGCCCTGATGATGATGTTTTCAGTGACAGAGACAAAACCGGGAGCCCAGACAGGCATCCTGACAAACCTAGCCATGCGAATTCCAGCGACAGGACTCTAGATGCGCGGGATTCCCAGTCAGCAAGTGCCAGGGACAAGACTCTGTATAAGCAGCGCAACGATTCTCATTCTCCCAGTAACAGGGATCAAAGTCAAGGTGAAAGATTTGTCGATTCTCAGCCAACGAGTGCCAGAGACAGAAGTTGGTATCAGCAATTCGACCAGCTTGGCAGGACCAATTCTCAGGCCGGCAGCAAAGATGGACGCCGCACAGGGGAATTCGAAAATAAATCAAATGCTGCGATTAGTAGAGATGGATACCCGGATCAACGATATGACGGTATAGCAGTGAGTAACAGGGACAGAAGTCCAGACGGACGGTATGACGGCTCTCAGCCTCCCAGCACTAGAGACAGAAGCCGAGACAGACGATATGACGGGTCTCAACCTCCCAGCGCGAGAGACAGAAGCCGAGACAGACGGTATGGCGGCTCTCAGCCTCCCAGCACTAGAGACAGAAGCCGAGACAGACGATATGACGGGTCTCAGCCTCCCAGCGCGAGAGACAGAAGCCGAGACAGACGATATGACGGGTCTCAGCCTCCCAGCGCGAGAGACAGAAGCCGAGACAGACGGTATGGCGGCTCTCAGCCTCCCAGCACTAGAGACAGAAGCCGAGACAGACGATATGACGGGTCTCAGCCTCCCAGCGCGAGAGACAGAAGCCGAGACAGACGATATGACGGGTCTCAGCCTCCCAGCACTACAGACAGAAGCCGAGACAGACGGTATGACGGCTCTCAGCATCCTTATGCGAGAGACGGAAGTCGAGACAGAAGCCGAGACAGACGTTATGACGGCTCTCAGCCTCCCAGTGCGAGAGACAGAAGCCGAGAGAGACACAAAGACGACTCTCATCCACCCAGTGCGAGAGACAGAAGCCGAGACAGACGTTATGACGGCTCTCAGCCTCCCAGTGCGAGAGACAAAAGCCGAGAGAGACGTTATGACGGCTCTCAGCCTCCCAGCGCGAGAGACAAAAGCCGAGAGAGACGTTATGACGGCTCTCAGCCTCCCAGCGCGAGAGACAGAAGCCGAGAGAGACACAAAGACGACTCTCATCCACCCAGTGCGAGAGACAGAAGCCGAGACAGACGTTATGACGGGTCTCAGCCTCCCAGCGCGAGAGACAGAAGCCGAGACAGACGGTATGGCGGGTCTCAGCCTCCCAGCACTACAGACAGAAGCCGAGACAGACGGTATGACGGCTCTCAGCATCCTTATGCGAGAGACGGAAGTCGAGACAGAAGCCGAGACAGACGATATGACGGCTCTCAACCTCCCAGTGCGAGAGACAGAAGCCGAGAGAGACACAAAGACGACTCTCATCTACCCAGTGCGAGAGACAGAAGCCGAGACAGACGTTATGACGGCTCTCAGCCTCCCAGCGCGAGAGACAGAAGCCGAGACAGACGTTATGACGGCTCTCAGCCTCCCAGTGCGAGAGACAAAAGCCGAGAGAGACGTTATGACGGCTCTCAGCCTCCCAGCGCGAGAGACAAAAGCCGAGAGAGACGTTATGACGGCTCTCAGCCTCCCAGCGCAAGAGACAGAAGCCGAGACAGACGTTATGACGGCTCTCAGCCTCCCAGCGCGAGAGACAGAAGCCAAGAGAGACACAAAGACGACTCTCATCCACCCAGCGCGAGAGACAGAAGCCGAGACAGACGTTATGACGGCTCTCAGCCTCCCAGCGTGAGAGACAGAAGCCAAGAGAGAGACAAAGACGACTCTCATTCATTCAATAAGAGACACAAAAGCCAAGACAGAAGGTATGACGGCTCTCAGCCTTACAGCGTGAGAGACAGAAGCCTAGAAAGAGACAAAGACGACTCTCATCCATCCAATAAGAGAGATAGCAGCCGAGACAAACGGTATGACGCCTCTCAGCCTCCCAGCGCGAGAGACAGAAGCCGAGAGAGACAAAAAGACGCCTCTCAGCCTCCCAGCGCGAGAGACAGAAGCCGAGACAGACGATATGACGGGTCTCAGCCTCCCAGCGCAAGAGACAGAAGCCGAGAGAGACACAAAGACGACTCTCATCCACCCAGTGCGAGAGACAGAAGCCGAGAGAGACACAAAGACGACTCTCATCCACCCAGTGCGAGAGACAGAAGTCGAGACAGACGATATGACGGGTCTCAGCCTCCCAGCCCGAGAGACAGAAGCCGAGACAGACGGTATGACGAGTCTCAGCCTCCCAGCACTACAGATAGAAGCCGAGACAGACGGTATGACGACTCTCATCCACCCAATAAGAGAGACAGAAGCCGAGACAGACTGTATGACGATTCTCAGCCTGTAAGTCTGAAAGACCGACCCCAAAATAAGCAACACAGTGAACTGAATTTTGCCAGCACAAAGGAGAAAAATAAAGACAGGCGGTACGACAGCCATCAGCCTCCCAGTGCGAGAGACAGAAGCCGAGAGAGAGACAAAGACGACTCTCATTCATCCAATAAGAGAGACAGAAGCCGAGACAGACGGTATGATGATGCTCAACCTCCCAATGCGAGAGACAGAAGCCGAGACAGACGGTATGATGATGCTCAACCTCCCAATGCGAGAGACAGAAGCCGAGACACACGGTATGACGGCTCCCAGCCTCCCAGTGCGAGAGACAGAAAACGAGAGAAGCAGAAAGATGACTCTCATCCAACCAGTGTGAGAGACAGAAGTAAAGACGGACAGAAAGACGACTCTCATCCTCCCAATGCAAGAGACAAACGGTACAACGGTTCTGAGGATGAAAACAAAGGAGGTCGAGATGGACGATTAGACAAAAATAGAAAAAGCGATTTTCATGATGCGAGTTTCACGCACAGATCGAAAGACAAACATGATAGCGAATCTTGCAATGCTGGCGCCAAAGACAGAAGGTACGATGACTCACAGCTAACGAATTCTGGAGTCAAAGAAAGTCTCGACGGTGAATCTCATCCTACCAGTGCCAGAGACAAAAGTCGAAACAGACGGCACGGTGATACTCATGCTGTACTTGACAGTGACGGAGATGTAGACAATCCTTTTAACAGAACTGGCAGGCACGATTCACAGGATTTGAGTACGAGAGAAAGACCCTGTGTTGGACTCAATGCCGAATTTTATTCCCAAAGCACAAACGACGGCGACGAACGGTACAACGATTCTCAGCGTGTGCGTGGGAAACACAGGTTTAAGCCGGAATCGGAAGGTGAATCTCAGAGTAAAAGTGCAAAAGACGGAAGTGAAGATCTGCGAAATGACGACTCTCTCGCGGTCAGTGCCAGAGATCAAAGCCGCGACCGATGGTGCGACGACTCTCATCCTGCCAGTGCGAGAGACAGAAGTGAAGAAAGACGATACGACCCTCGACCTGTGGGCGAAATAGACGGACAGAGGGAAAAACTGGACGGATCTTTTGATTCGAGTGACAGAGACAGAAGTCAAGACAAACGGAACGAAGACTCTCATTCTTCCAGTTCCAGAGACAGGCGCCAGAGACAGGAGACAGGAGAAACGTCCGTACCTCGCTATACAAACGATGCTAAACAGCCTGCTGAGATGAGCCCAGGCGATTGGCGCAAAGGACAAGTTAAGCTTGACGCAAAGCCTGAAGCCGGCCATCAACCCAAGGACCAGTCAGTATCAGTGAGTCCTCGGCACCAGAGCAAGCCAAGTGGACAGAGTCTAAACGAAGCCGATAAGCCAGCTGCCGAAGTGGAATTCAAGTCTGGTGAAACGAATTCTCGGCTAGAAAGTCCCATTGCGCGACGTGACTCTACGAGGCAAGTCGACGCAAAGTCGCCAAGCCGCAGACGAGACACCAGTCGAGACAGTGATGGTCGGAGAAGCAGAAATGAAAAAATATCTGGAAAGTACTCTGGGCCTGTCAGCGCTAGCAGGCAGTTTGAAGGTGGGCATGAGAGTGACATTGATAGAAGCGCCAGATACAGAGATGGAAGATCCACTCCAGATCTTGGCTTGCAAAGAACACCTCGAGGCAAACAACCTGGCAGTTCGGTAACAGAAGCTGGTGAACGGAAACCTCCGGGTGAACAGCCAAGTGCAGACAACAGAAGCGGGCAGAGCGGAACCGATTCGGACATTGATGCTGGCCAGAAACAAAAATCTAGGCGCTCTTCGACAGCTTCTCCAGCAGGTTCTCACCCCGACAAACAGGGACAATTACAAAGCAGTGATCCATCAAGGAGCCGAACACGCGACTCTGACGGAGATCGCTCCGAAAAGTCATCGAAGACAGCCAGAGCGGACAGTTTTGCGACGAAAGCAGCATCCACTAGCGACGGACAGCAAAGGAAGGGAAATTTGAAGTCCACGTCTGGTAAATTATCTAATGAAAGTTCCGCGAAGGATGATGGCCCAAGTATGGCAACTGCGTCCTTGAGTGCCGAAGTCGATCCCAGCAGTTCAACGTCGAAGCCGGCGCGAAGTCGGTCCGGCGGTTCCGTCAGTCCAGCCCGAAGAACTCGCTGGGAGGACGAGGAGCAGCTGAAAGCAGAGCGAGGCGAAGTGCCTGAAGACGCAGTTATCGCAGCGAGTCGAGACGATCTCAACGTCGGTGCTAGTGAACATCGACCTGATTTCACTCATCGATCTGACGCTGTTGACTCGAGAAAACGTCCAGATTCAGGTGGAAAGACTGGTCTACGCAGCTTAGCTGACAGTGATCAGAGAGATTTTAGTAGCGATGCGGATGGTGATGCAGTCCACGGTCAAGACCGTCCAAGTAGTAGAGGACGCGAAACAATGGCGAACTCAGAGAAGCTCAAAACATCCACAGAGGAATTGAACGACGCAATTCAACACGCGGATGCCATGGTTCGCAGGCATGGAGGTCGTGATGGAGGGACTGACAATTCATTGACGAAAGCAGATTTGAACCAATTAGGATCGAACTCAACTACATTCTCTGACGCTGAGACGTCCCCGAGAAGCAGTGCAGCCGACTCTGAGATGGCCAGCAAAATTTTAGGCAAAAGCATTGCTGGCGAGAACTCAGAAAAGCCCCAAAGTGATCCAAAAAAGCATAACAAAGGCCTAAGTGATCAAGACCCCGAAAGTCCCAGCGAGGCGTCCACTGTGCGTGGGGAACAAGCGCAACTCAGTGCTTTTGATTCGCCTTTGCAAGCCGTTTCGAACACGGGAAGAACCAGGAGGGACACGCAATTGGAGGACGATGATTCGAATTCACCAAGCATAAAAGGTCAAACCGTGGATCGAGACCGCACAAGTGCTGGAGAAAGTTCAGCTGGGCTACGAAGTGACTCACCTGATCAGTCTGAAAGATCTGACAGCGCTGTTGAGAGGAGATTGAGCCCGACAGAAAGCTGGCAGAAATCTGCCAGATTGTCAACGGCAAGCGGAAAATCTCTTGATGACGCTGAAGTCTGCGATGGAGGTCAACAAAATAAAGCCGAAAAGACAATGCTTGATGACGAGCTCGGAGTGTTGAAGTTAGTTGATTCAAAACCCGGATTTGATGGCCAACTGGATCCAACAAAGCGGGCGCAAATCCATGGCCAGAATGCGGGAACTGCGGGTTCTGAACCGGATACACTATTGGGGAAAACTGGTAAAGACGGGGCTCAACTACCAGGTGATAAGCAACGAGTTGAAAGTACCACGGAATCGCATGCGCGAGATGAACGAAGATCAAGTGAATCAAGCGCATCGGATGCTGAAGTTGCTCGTCACGCTGCTGAAGACTCCAAGCAGAAGCCGCTGATTCGCTTGGAAGAGCCAACGGATTCCGCATCGTCGGGCGGTGATGCGCATCGCGGGAAGCCGAGTGGCGTTGGAGAAGGCTCATCGAAGCAGCACGAGAACCGGCGCACACCTGAGCATGGCTGGAAAGAAGGCAGGAAGTCAGAGATGGAGCCTGACAATTATAAAAACGATTCTAATAAAGAAGAGAAAGACACCCGAGGCGGCGGCGAAAAGGGTAAATTTTCAGCGCAAGGAAAAATCAGTTCAAACGAAGAAACTTCCAGTGAGTCGATGCCGGATGCAGACACTAGCAGAGAGGGCAGGCCAGTGCGATCTCAGCCAGACTCCAAGGCTGCTCTGAACTCAGACAACCTCGCGACCTTTGCGAATAAACTCGACCAGACGACCATCAAAGAGGCTCAACAGAGTCTGGAGCACCGGGTGCCAGTGACAGCGGTCAGTTGCGTCAGACAGCCCGACTTGGCGACAGCAGGCTCAATCAGCCAGGTGGAATTGACAGCAATAGAAGTCTAGACGATCAAATAGCACTATAATACCAGAGAGTAGAGTCGAAAGTTTACAGCAGATGGCTGCTGTTTTAGATAAGGCAGCTTCTGGGCGAGCAAACCTGAAGCAAAGTGGTCCAACAGGACTGATGCCTCAAGAAGACAGATCTCCAGAGCTGCCAATTAGAGATAGCGGTGCTATTCGCGTTGAAGGAGAAACTTATTTTACTGATCAGTCCAGAACCGTCGTATCGCCAAGATCTCCATCCGGGCAGTCGGTTGGCGGGGAGTTCGGCACTCATGCAGGATCGGGCATTCCCGTGCCGGTGAGGCGCCTGCAGCCTCGGTCTTCTAGCGCAGGACGAACCGAGCAGGAGCAGCCGCCCCCACAGCAGCCCGTCTCGCTAGCGTCTCCTCCAGTTCGCGGAACAAGTCCGTTTTCGACTGGCTCTGAACAATTTTTCTCTGGCTCAAAGATTCCAACGCGACTGAAATTCGAGCAAAAGAGCTCTTCAAAAGACAGTTACAGCAAAGACGCAACTGACGGAGTAGACCATTCCCAGAATAAAGCGGGAGATGATGCAGTAAATTCAGTCACGACGGTAAGCTCAGCTGCAACTGTTCAAGGAGAGTTCGTTCAGGAAGATACTTGCATTAAAACCCGGATAAGCCAGCCTCCTGAAGAGTCGCTTAACTTTAGCATCGAGTTGGCGCCAGAGCAACGAGTTCGCACAGAGGTCCTGGGAGCCCAGGGCGATGCAAAGTCGTCAGAGAACACGCAAATACAATCGGCAAGACAACAAGCGCTTGAACTTGGGCTTCGGGGCCAACAAAAACTCCTGCAAGGAACCGATGCGAGCGACAGTGCCAACAGGCCCCAAAGTCAATCTGCTGATAATTCTTCCTCAGAAAATACATCCGAAGATAAATTCGACCGCCCACCTTCCTGGACTATAAAAGATCCCAGTGGAACATCATCCGGCAGGTCGGACGACTCTCCCAATGCCGATAGGAGCGACAGTCGAAGGCTACCCGGAGCTGGCAGGGACCAAATGAGCCAGAAGTTGGCCCAAGCAGACACCGATGCGATAGGTCATGCAACACAACAGGAAATGTCAAAGAATTTTGATTCGCAACCTGTTGAAAGCAAGCAGAAAATTCCAAGCTCGGCTCATGGATCACAGCAAAAAAGCCCGAGCGAGAGTTACTTGCATCCGGACAATGCAGGAAATTTGGAAGAACCCGAGTACTCGGACAGCTTCACTGAGGACGTCTCCAATGACCGGACCGCCTCGGGGACTCACGACTCGGGCAAGAAGTCCAGCGAGTCCGGCCCGGATTCGATTCGGCACCGCCAGGAGTCCGCGGCAGAGAACACATTCCAACCGGCTGTGGCCGGCCAGAAGCCTGCAAATTTTTCCAGGAATCTCGACGCTGATGGAGAGCTAAGCCAGGCAGGCGGACGATCGGAGAGCAGCTTCGAGGCTGATGTGGAGCTATCGGATCCCAGCGCAGCCGGAGAGCACGCGGGTTCGTCGCTGTCTAGGCAGGAGCTGAAGGGCTCCCAGGGCTCCGGCAGGCAACCGCAGCAGCAGAGGACGCAGCAGCAGCATCCGGTTTACAGCAGCAGCCTCAGCAGCTCGGGCACTGTTAGTCCTAATGAAGTACTCAATGTGAAGCGCTCAACAGGTGAGAAATTTATTAATGCGTGAAATGAAAAGGCATGCACTACCTACGCGTGCTTTCAAGCTCAGGCTGTCTCGTAAACGCAGCTGAAAAGTTTAAACTGTTCGGGCACGACGGACCCATGGGTAGGACCCATAATCATATAAACCCTCAAGGCGTCGTCAGGAAGTATATGTGGGTTGGGGTTGAACGAACTGTCTCTGAGCTGACAGCCACCCTCCTTTATGCAAAGACGATAAATATTTTATTTCTTATTTCAATGTTTTAAGAACGACCAACACAGCCGGGCAGCGCGTCGGCCGCAAGAGGGCCGGGCAAGGTGCGCGCTCGCAGCAGCTCCGAGTCGGAGATTTCCCAGCAGCACGAGCCGATCTTTGTTCGCATCGCAGTCAACGATCGGCGCAAACGCGATGGCGTCCAGCTGTGTCGCAGCGTACCGAACCTCAGCAGCGTCAGCGGAGGCGGCGAAGACCTCGGCAGCCGGCAGCTGGAGCAGCTTGCACCACAACCGATGTCGCCTCCGACAGGAAGTCGCGACGCTTCCGATGCAACTTCCATGCTGACGCAGTCGGCGCCTCCAATCATGAACCCGGACATGCAGCAGCAGCGTCTGCTCCAGCAGGACCTGCGGAACACGCTGTCCGATTTGGACGACGAAGAGTTTGAAGCTTTTGTCACCGGCGTGGATCAGATCGTCAGCCAGATTCGAGCCGAGGCTGAGGAACCTAACGAGCAGCTGGAGCTGCCCGCGATCGATACTCGACTCCCTGATCCGGGCAGCAACCGCCTGTACTCCTCCGACTCCGAGGCCAACGACGTCTGCGGCACGCCTTCGCGGGCCAAGATCCTGAGCTCTTTGCGGGCGACTCGGCAGAATCGAAAAGCCGCGGCCGCAGCAGCCGGCACTGAAGGTTCCTCGACTGGTGCCTCAGCAAGCGATGCTGAAGGCTCCGGCGAAGGTGACCGACAGCGACCGCCTCGCCGCCGCCCGCCACAGCGCCGCTCCCAGTCCGCCACGAGTCGCTCTAGCGAAGCCCTTGGTGACAGCCGTCGCTCTAATCCGCTGCGTCGGAGGACGCCACAACCGTCGCCGATGAAGCCACCGGCTCCACTGCCGTCGCAGCTGCCGCGGTTCAGCGTCCGAGTTAGGCCCGAAAACGGAGGCGAGACGGCCGAGGCCGAGTCGCATCGCCCACAACCGGTCACCGACCCGACGCACGACGCGCTGATCGAGGCGGCCAAGCAGAAAGTTGCAAGGATCAGAGGTGAAGGCCGTCGAGCCGCATCAGGAGGGACCTCCTCTGAAGATGACGACACTCTGAAGGACGAAACAGATGACAGCGAAGCAAAGGAAAGAGCAAAATCAAACGGAGGCAATCAAACTGACACGGAAATCTCGTCAAGTGTTCTATCGGACGAAGCTGACAAACGTGCGGAGGCACCAAAGCCGACGGAAGCTGTCAAATCTCCCAAGGTCGAGGCCCGATCCACAGCCTCGGTGCTGCTCCCCGACATGCCGCGCATGGTCAGCGGGAAGTCAGTCGCGAGGGCGACTGTAACCCAGATGTCAGCCGCGGCTCAACCGTCGGAGTCTCGACAGCTGCGCCTGCCGCGGCGCGTCGGGCCCGACGGCTTCCTGAGCGACGGCAGCATCTTCTCGGACGATGACAATCTGCAGCGCCGTCGGCTAGCTGCCCGCGCGGGCCGGATTCACCTGCTGGCGCTCGAGTCCTCCTTCGAGACGCTGTACGATCCGAGCCTGCAGCGCTCGGACGGTCTGTCAGTTGGCCGGGACTCGAGCCAGGACATCCGCCTGAGCAGCAGCTCGGCTTCGGAGAATGACGCGGCGGGAGAGCGTCGTTTGGGTCGGCAGCCGCTGGTGGATCTGCTCGAGGCCGCTGAGGCTCCATCCAGTGGCGGCGACAACGGCGCCTCATCGTCGCCCAGCGCATCCGACGCAGAGGTTCTACGGGAGATGGAGCTTAGGTGAGGCTGGGTACGAGCGTAGCACACTTGGGGCTTCAATTCGTTAATTTTTGCTTCCTGTAAAAGAGCGGATAAGAATCCCTTTAAGCCTCATGTGATTATTAATATTTTCGAAGAATGGACACTCCTTTCTGCCTTAGGAAAGAAATTGAAGGCTCAAGGATTCCCGTAGAGTACTGTTATTTTCGAGCTCCATGACGCGTCTTCATTAAAAATCTCCTTTATTAAAATTAAATTATTGTGTAACCACCTATCCCCGGATGATTCCAGAAACTCAAAGCACCAGTTGGAGCTGCTGCAAGAGGACTGAAAGCAACAGGTGTCATAAACGGAGACAGGAAATGCATGCCTCGCTAGCCTCATATGCGTTATGCATGTACCTGCGTATCGTATTTGCACCGAGAACCAAACTTTTCCATGAAAACTAATTCCAAACTTCAAAACACTCCACGACTTCCACATTTAGCCCGAAATTATTTTTCATCGCTTTTACTTTTGTTGAATTGGTTTCATCGTGAGTCTCGCGTCGCACAATAACACTTATTTGAACTGGTGCGAATTTGTTTTACCGCACTTTTTGCCAATTAAAAAACGCACTTTCAGCTACTCTTCCGCGCGAACTCTGCCTGGCTTTTGACAAGCCAGTCCGCATTGCGTACATTCCTATAGCTGGTTGACTTTGCAACTATCATGATACTATTTTTGAAACTTTTAATCAGATCTTTTCATCTGTAATTTGTTGGCGAAATAATATTTATCTTTGTTAACTTGCTCACTAAAAGTTTTATAAACAAATCTCTATAAATTTTTTACAATATTTTACAATGTGTAATTTTTTAAATCGAATTTTACATCAATGCGAGATCAGCTGTTTGTTTAAATCAAAGTACACTCGAATCCGCTCCCGTCTCCGCGCTACGGAATTAGGCCAAGTTCATCTGTTAACTGTTTCTAAGAAACAACTGTTTAATTTTACAATTATTAGCAGCTCGACTTGCTTAGAGTTGAAAATAATCAATGATAAGCATTCAGCATCCTGCGAGTGCATGTTGACTTTTGTTTGTCCAAACTATTGTCTTTTTGGACACAGTCAATATCCATCAAATCAGCGTTACCATGGCTAGACTAGGATCAGGACCACCAATACTAATTACTGGACTGGGATCAGGACCACCAATACTAATTACTGGACTGGGATCAGGACCACCAATACTAATGACTGGACTGGGATCAGGACCACCAATACTAATGACTGGACTGGGATCAGGACCACCAATACTAATGACTGGACTGGGATCAGGACCACCAATACTAATTACTGGACTGGGATCAGGACCACCAATACTAATGACTGGACTGGGATCAGGACTACCAATACTAATGACTGGACTGGGATCAGGACCACCAATACTAATGACTGGACTGGGATCAGGACTACCAATACTAATTACTGGACTAGGATCAGGACCACCAATACTAATGACTGGACTGGGATCAGGACCACCACGACAAACAGCCATAGGCTAAGACGGTACTAGCAGAGCAATTCAAAATCTCCACGCAGATGCCGAAAATCGTAGGTCTACAAAAGAAAAATAAACTGAATGGCTGCAAGAATTCGCTTAAATCACATTAGCGAATTTACAGTATTTTCACCTTATTTACAGTAGTTTATGCGCAAATATTTGCACAAACAGCCAGCACCAATATTTCGACCATGTATAGTTAATAAAACGAAACTGAATTGACTTTCGCAAAAGTTTAAAAATGTTTGCTAATCCCGAGGATCTTGACATGCGGGACGCTCTTAGACAACCACTTCGTAAATAATTCTTCTGGTCTGCCTCGGCACTGGCGGCGCCTCCTCAGCTGAATAGCATCGGCCATTGTCTGCAAGAAAATAGCAAATTCAAGTGCAGCCTCTGCTCCGCTCCACAATTCAAAGGATTGTTTGGTTACGCATGGTTACAGGCTAACAGTCACCCCAGTCCTGCCCTGCCCCTCCCCAAACTCTCATACCTCCAGCCAGTCAGTCACCCCAGTCCTGCCCCTCCCCACCCCTCATTCCTCCAGCCAGTCAGTCACCCCAGTCCTGCCCCTCCCCACCCCTCATTCCTCCAGCCAGTCAGTCACCCCAGTCCTGCCCCTCCCCAACCTCTCATACCTCCAGCCAGTCAGTCACCCCAGTCCTGCCCCTCCCCACCCCTCATTCCTCCAGTCAATCAGTCACTCCAGTCCTCTCCAATACCTTGATAGCCGCCCAGTGGAAAGTGACCACTTCGCATAGTGACAAACACGGCTGCGGTCCCAGCTAAAGGCGAAGAATCCGATGGCGTGTCGTCGATTCCAGAAAATGAGGCTATATCGACTCCATTGAGACTTGGCGACACGTAAGCACATGGTCGCGACAGAAGCTGCTGTTGCTGCTGTTGCTGCAGCAAGCGCGAGTCCGAGTTATCTAACGGGCGCTGAGTCTGGGGCGACATGAGCGACGACCTGCGATCGCATATTATAAAAATAAATAAATCACTTTATTAGTTTTTGCCTCTTTTTCTGTAGTGTCAAAAGTGTTTTAAAGTGCTTCAGTGTTGTAGTTGTTGGCCAGAAGAAGAGTCTGCTGTGGTTTTTTGCTTATGAGCAAGATAGGAACACTTGCGCGGAAAGTCGCAACTAGTCCACTGGAGAGTCTTGGTGGGAAAAACTCTGCGGTAACAACCCCAGCTGGAAAAATCGGAAACCTTTTCGGCAGTGTGTAAAAGAGGCTCGGTTGAGGGTGAAGCTCTGTGGAAGAAGCTCGGTAGGAGAAGCTCGGTGGGAGAAGCTCTGTGGGAGAAGCTCTGTGGGAGAAGCTCGGTGGGAGAAGCTCTGTGGGAGAAGCTCTGTGGGAGAAGCTCTGTGGGAGAAGCTCTGTGGGAGAAGCTCGGTGGGAGAAGCTCTGTGGGAGAAGCTCTGTGGGAGAAGCTCGGTGGGAGAAGCTCTGTGGGAGAAGCTCTGTGGGAGAAGCTCTGTGGGAGAAGCTCTGTGGGAGAAGCTCTGTGGGAGAAGCTCGGTGGGAGAAGCTCGGTGGGAGAAGCTCTGTGGGAGAAGCTCTGTGGGAGAAGCTCTGTGGGAGAAGCTCTGTGGGAGAAGCTCTGTGGGAGAAGCTCGGTGGGAGAAGCTCGGTGGGAGAAGCTCTGTGGGAGAAGCTCTGTGGGAGAAGCTCTGTGGCAGTCAAGAGATGCCAATATCAGGTCAAAGGTGTGACATGACAGTTCTAAAACGTATTACATAGTGCGTCATTAGAATCACATATCAGGGCTCTGTGAGAAAGGTGAATCAAACAGCTCAGCACGCCCTATAGCGCATAGATACTCACAGCTGAGTCACTGGGTCCCGCTCTGAGCCATGCACTTATACAGTCTTCGCTGCCGAAAGCAGAAGTACGCGAGCACCAGCAGCAGGGCCAGGATGAGGCCGGTACAGCAGCCCGCCACGCCGGCAATGGCCAGGTTGGACACCTGCGGCAGAGAGGCCACTGCCGGGAGGACAGCAGTTGATGAGAGAACACTCAGCAGGAGTTCTTGAAGTAAAAATAATCTGGTCTCTCAGAGCTCTGAAGAGAATCTGCACCCGGGGTACAAGTAATTGATCTCAGCAACCTAATGAGCAGTTTACCAGAACAAGCGCCAAATAATTCGGTGGGAACAACCGAAGTTTCCCATGCAGGATCGTGTTTGGATTGTTTTCCAGTCTCAAAATTTAACATCTCTAACAAAATGGCTTAATCAACCTCAGGCAAACCACACGGTCACTCAAAGTTTGTCACTAGTTTGTCAATTTACTGGTAAAAATGCAAAGCTTAATTCCTTCAGTTGTTGAGTTGCAATTTGACACCAGCTAAACAGGCAGGAAGCTGCACTGCCCAAGCCAAGGTGCAAAAAGGCAGATGATTAGCATGCACTGTGCGCACTGCATCTGTGCCCTGCTGGTCTGACAGCAAGCTCGAAGCTCCACTGTGTTCGGATGTTCGAGGGGCCGGTGGGTCTCAGTCCTGATCATTAATTCGGTCCCTGAACTCGAGATGGTCGGGAGGGGCAGAGGGAGAAGGATTGGGATCGGGGATCGGGGCCTCACTAAAAACCCCATCAATCAGGGATGGGCAGAGCTCAGACATTGAGTCGTGGGAAATGAGAACGGCGTGAGCTGGCAGGGATTTAAAAGCTTGATCACTCCGGCCTGCTTAATCTATTGCATTCCCTTCTCCCAAACTCAGCCAAACCCTGCATAAGTGGCTGGGCATTGAATTATGCATGAAGCAGCCCGGGGGCCGGCCCCAGGCTAGCTGTGTATTATGCAATTGTGGAACAAAATGAGTTGCAAGCAGTCGTAAGTATTATATGAGCATTAATCTGGGAGAGACAAACAAATATGAAATGCTCTGACTGCCGATGATGCGCCTGCCTTGGCAACTGCTGCCGGAACTACGGATGATCAGCGTAAAGGACGTGGCTTCCAGCGTGTCATCCCGGCCGATTTTAGCGCCTCAATACCGGTTTTAAGGACTCAGCACTCGATTGTATAGCAACTCAGTACCCGATTTTAGCGACTTAATACCCGATTTTAGCGCCTCAATACCAGATTTTAGCGCTTCAATACCAGATTTTAGCGCTTCAATATCCGATTTTAGCGGCTCAATACCCGATTTTGGCGACTCAATACCAGATTTTAGGGTCTCAATACCCGATTTTAGCGGCTCAATACCCGATTTTAGCGCCTCAATACCTGATTTTAGCGCCTCAATACCTGATTTTAGCGCCTCAATACCTAATTTTAGCGCCTCAATACCAGATTTCAGCGCCTCAATACCAGATTTCAGCGCCTCGTGTTGCAGAGCTCTCTAGCAATTAACTGGCTTTGAACCCAAAGTTGGAAATCTGATTTAAGCGCTACGCAAAGAGCAGAACCAACACCCCAGCTCAGGCAATAAAACAGGCCAATTACAAGCAAAAAAGTGAGGCCATGCAGTTCTCTAATGTTCAATCACAATTGTGACAAGCTGACCAGCTTCAGCTTACTCAATGGATTCGCGATGCAGCGCGCAGGAGGTCCCACCGCAGCCGGCTGTGATCCGAGGCGAAACGCAACGAGAGATCCGACTGAGTTTGCGAGCCGAGTCTGAACTTCACTGGCCCGGAGAAGAAGAGAAGTACCCGGGTTGGGGGGGGGGGGCGGCACAGCCAATTGGAGACCGACAAAGGGTTTTCGCTTGTCATTTGTTGGGCCCTCCGGGCTAACGTGAATTGAGAGGATTGAGTCTTTTTACTGATATGGGATGTCTTATTTATGTCTTCGCTGTAATCATGATAATCAACCCATGATGTCTTTTACTTAACATTCCGCTGTTTTCAATTTTTGGATTCAGTTATTATCTGACACGAAGCTATCCCCAGTGTAGTGTGAGCATCTTTTGCGATAGCCTTGTATTCTATTAGTTAGGTTTTGCATTATTGTTATTGAATTGTTATTTTGCTTTAGTTTAGTCATACGTTTTTGGTGTACTTTTTCCTTGTTAGATAGAATCAATTTTGCGTAAACAGGCTAGAAGTCAGACGCCATCTGTGACTCAGCGGAGGGTTGAGTTTTTGTCTGCGAACCCCAGCTTTGCGCGGTCAGCCAATCAGAACCGGCCTGGACCCTGGCACGCGGCAAGTTCCAATTCTACCCGGCGCCGCGGGCACAGTACAATTCGGCTTAAGCAAGCAGCCGGCCAGACGACCACCACCCGGCTTGAGGGGGGTTTTGAGGGGTTGTGACTCTGACTATAAATGAAAGTGTGTTTGGCAGTCGGATCTCACTTTTTCCCCCTTCTTTTCCCGGTTCTTGGTTTTGTCCAGCTTCCCGGCCGGTGGCCTGTTTCCCTTTGGTTCACGCTTTGAGGCGTTTTGATTTCGTCACCCCGGTCCATACTTTGTTCCCGCCCAACCGCTTCAGTCTTGTAGCGTAACGATTCGGCATCCTTGTCTGACGTCGTCGCTATCAAGCGCGGTTTAGATAGAGACTGTCGGATCTGATCAAGTACGCGGCCTCGATCCCGAGGGCCTCAGTGTCACACTGAAGGGCAGTGCCGATAGAACTTAGTCGGTACTCCGTTGAACGGTCGATTCGGCAGGGCTCTCGTTTGAGTGTAGGTTCTGGCTTAGGCCAGGGGTTAGGAGTCTTTCTCCGTGGTCCTGTGTTCGGTGCCTCCTTCTTCTTCAAGCTGAGATCCGCTTGTCAGTGCGTAATATATTCATTATTATTAATCGTTATTATTCGTTATCATCAGTCTAATTATCTGCGCCGCGAATTGCTTGAATCCTGTAGCCTGAATAATCAAATTAAATCGTCTAGCCATTATCAGCTTTATTCATATAGGATTATCACTCTCTAAATCTACATGTATTCGGTTCGTGTTCACCTGTGTTCCTTCTTTTCTTGTACCGTACTGTGACTATTGGAGAAAAATTGGTAGGACTCGCCGACCGGCGATAGGCAATTAGGGTCAATAGCTTTAAAATCTCTGAACGCTCCAAAAAATAGGTTTGTCTAGGGCCTAAGTAATTGCTTATCGTGCATGCAATATATTTATATTGTATTTATCACACCAGCAACTGAGGATCTGGGAGGCTGGCTCAGCAACTGAGGATCTGGGAGGCTGGCCCGGCAACTGAGGATCTGGGAGGCTGACCCAGCAACTGAGGATCTGGGAGGCTGGCCCGGCAACTGAGGATCTGGGAGGCTGACCCAGCAACTGAGGATCTGGGAGGCTGGCCCGGCAACTGAGGATCTGGGAGGCTGGCTCAGCAACTGAGGATCGGGAGGCTGTAGCAGCAACTGAGGATCTGGGAGGCTGGCCCAGCAACTGAGGATCTGGGAGGCTGGCCCAGCAACTGAGGATCTGGGAGGCTGGCTCAGCAACTGAGGATCTGGGAGGCTGGCCCAGAAACTGGGGATTGGGAGGCTGTCCAGCAACTGGGGATCTGGGAGGCTGGCTCAGCAACTGAGGATCTGGGAGGCTGGCCCAGCAACTGACACTCTGGGAGGCTGGCCCAGCAACTGAGGATCTGGGAGGCTGGTACAGAAACTGAGGATCTGGGAGGGTAGTCCAACAACAACTGAGGATCTGGGAGGCTGGCCCAGCAACTGTGGATCTGGGAGGCTGGCCCGAGCAACTGAAGATCTGGGAGGCTAGTCCAACAACTGAGGATCTGGGAGGCTGGCATAGCAACTGAGGATCTGGGAGACTGGCCCAGAAACTGAGGATCGGGAGGCTGTCCCAGCAACTGGGGATCGGGAGGCTGGCTCAGCAACTGGGGATTGGGAGGCTGTCCAAGCAACTGGGGATCTGGGAGGCTGGCCTAGCAACTGAGGATCTGGGAGGCTGGCCCAGCAACTGACACTCTGGGAGGCTGGCCCAGCAACTGAGGATCTGGGAGGCTGGTACAGCAACTGAGGATCTGGGAGGCTGGCCCAGCAACTGACACTCTGGGAGGCTGGCCCAGCAACTGACACTCTGGGAGGCTGGCCCAGCAACTGAGGATCTGGGAGGCTGGCCCAGCAACTGAGGATCTGGGAGACTGGCCCAGCAACTGGGGATCTGGGAGGCTGGCTCAGCAACTGAGGATCTGGGAGACTGGCCCAGAAACTGAGGATCGGGAGGCTGTCCCAGCAACTGGGGATCGGGAGGCTGGCTCAGCAACTGGGGATTGGGAGGCTGTCCAAGCAACTGGGGATCTGGGAGGCTGGCCTAGCAACTGAGGATCTGGGAGGCTGGCCCAGCAACTGACACTCTGGGAGGCTGGCCCAGCAACTGAGGATCTGGGAGGCTGGTACAGCAACTGAGGATCTGGGAGGCTGGCCCAGCAACTGACACTCTGGGAGGCTGGCCCAGCAACTGACACTCTGGGAGGCTGGCCCAGCAACTGAGGATCTGGGAGGCTGGCCCAGCAACTGAGGATCTGGGAGACTGGCCCAGCAACTGGGGATCTGGGAGGCTGGCCCAGCAACGTACTGGGGATCTGGGAGGCTGGCCCAGCAACTGAGGATCTGGGAGGCTGGCCCAGTAACTGAGGATCTGGGAGACTGGCCCAGCAACTGGGGATTGGGAGGCTGTCCCAGCAACTGGGGATCTGGGAGGCTGGCTCAGCAACTGAGGATCTGGGAGGCTGGCCCAGCAACTGAGGATCTGGGAGGCTGGCCCAGCAACTGAGGATCTGGGAGGCTGGCCCAGCCACTGAGGATCTGGGAGGCTGGACCAGCAACTGAGGATCTGGGAGGCTGGCCCAGCAACTGAGGATCTGGGAGGCTGGCCCAGCAACTGGGGATCTGGGAGGCTGGCCCAGCAACGTACTGGGGATCTGGGAGGCTGGCCCAGCAACGTACTGGGGATCTGGGAGGCTGGCCCAGCAACGTACTGGGGATCTGGGAGGCTGGCCCAGCAACTCAGGATCTGGGAGGCTGGCTCAGCAACTGGGGATCTGGGAGGCTGGCCCAGCAACGTACTGGGGATCTGGGAGGCTGGCCCAGCAACTCAGGATCTGGGAGGCTGGCTCAGCAACTGGGGATCTGGGAGGCTGGCCCAGCAACTGACACTCTGGGAGGCTGGCCCAGCAACTGAGGATCTGGGAGGCTGGCCCAGCAACTGAGGATCTGGGAGACTGGCCCAGCAACTGGGGATCTGGGAGGCTGGCCCAGCAACGTACTGGGGATCTGGGAGGCTGGCCCAGCAACTGAGGATCTGGGAGGCTGGCTCAGCAACTGAGGATCTGGGAGGCTGGCTCAGCAACTGGGGATCTGGGAGGCTGGCCCAGCAACTCAGGATCTGGGAGGCTGGCCCAGCAACGTACTGGGGATCTGGGAGGCTGGCCCAGCAACTCAGGATCTGGGAGGCTGGCTCAGCAACTGGGGATCTGGGAGGCTGGCCCAGCAGCTCAGGATCTGGGAGGCTGGCTCAGCAACTGGGGATCTGGGAGGCTGGCCCAGCAACTGAGGATCTGGGAAGCTGGCACCCAAAAAGAACTGCTTGGCGCATCCAGAAAAGCTCCAAGATTCCTGGACTTGTCCAGTGCAGCCAGGAAGGGCTTGACAACCAGATTCTCTCTCCCCATTGCCTGAATGAATTTCAGCACGGTTATCAGAGAATCTTCATCTTGCTGCACAGCAGCGCACGCACTGAAGATGGAAAACTGCTAATCTTTTCCGTGCATCAGGCAAACTACCGGCCAAGGAACTCGACAAAGCTTGGGACAAGTTCGGACTAATTGGTCTTGACTGATCAGCTTCTGCTGCAAGCAACAAATCCAGCTTTTCGTTTGGCCTGCTTGTCTGTAGCTACGGGACAAAATGTTGTTTGCCTGTCAATGCTGTCTGACCCTCTGTGTGCCTGTGCGTTGGTTATTGAGCTTCGGCATGCATTACTTACAGTAATCTCGTCACAGAAACATCTTCTGTCAAGTGATTCTTTTCAAGCCGAAGATAGATAGATAGATAGATAGATAGATAGATAGATAGATAGATAGATAGATAGATAGATAGATAGATAGATAGATAGATAGATAGATAGATAGATAGATAGATAGATAGATAGATAGATAGATAGATAGATAGATAGATAGATAGATAGATAGATAGATAGATAGATAGATAGATAGATAGATAGATAGATAGATAGATAGATAGATAGATAGATAGATAGATAGATAGATAGATAGATAGATAGATAGATAGATAGATAGATAGATAGATAGATAGATAGTTTGATAATGAATGAACCAGAAAAATCAGTTGGTAATTTCATCAGCTTTGCCTACTACAGTTTTAAAGCAAGTTAGCTAGGTGAATTGAGGCATTTATTAGTGCAATCTGAGCGGCGAAACTGTCCCCAATCAGTCCGTCACTGGCGCAGTCTGAGGGTGCTGTAGTCGGCATTGAGGGCATCCAGCGGCTCGCTCACTGCCACGGTGTACATCGGCTCGCTGTCGGGAAATTTCAGCGTCTCCAGGACGCCACGACAACTCGGCGCGCTGTCGGCCGCGCGAACCGCGAACGGGTACACCGGCGCGAGCTTCTCGCAGCCTATCGTCTCGGGGGCCAACGGGGCTTCCAGCTGGTGCGAATAGGCGAGGCTCCGGCAGCTGGCCGAGGCCTCTGCGGCGAGGGCCAAAAAGCCCAGCGCGTCCCTGGGCGAGTCCACCCAGCGGCCCATGAAGGGCCGCTTGTGCGGCGGCAGCGTCAGCTCCAGCGGGTAGAGGCGCACCCCGCTGGTCTCTCCGGCCTGGCTCACCTGCACATGGCCAGCCTGCAGGCTGTAAAAGGACAGCTCGATGAAGGGCCAGCAGCCGCGCTGGACCCACCGAAAGCAGACAGACTGGCTCCACACTCTCCAGCTGCCTGCCTGAGTCAGGCGCAGGTCCGCGTGTCTGGTCAAAATTTGAGCAGTCTTTAGATTACATTGTGCAGTGTTCAGGTCTTCCCCAGTGACTCCACTCCACTCACTCTCCAGTGACTCCACTCACTCTCCAGTGATCCTCCACTCACTCTCCAGTGACTCCACTCACTCTCCAGTGACTCCACTCACTCTCCAGTGAGTCCACTCACTCTCCAGTGACTCCACTCACTCTCCAGTGACTCCACTCACTCTCCAGTGACTCCACTCACTCTCCAGTGACTCCACTCACTCTCCAGTGACTCCACTTACTCTCCAGTGACTCCACTCACTCTCCAGTGACTCCACTCACTCTACAGTGACTCCACTCACTCTCCAGTGACTCCACTCGCTCCCCAGTGTCTCTCCCTGTGTCTTTTGTCATCTTGTCACTCCCAAGTGTCGATTGTCACTCCCGAGTATCTTTTGTCACTCCCGGTGTCTCTTGTCACTCCCCAATGACAAGAGAATTCCACTCACTCCCCAATGACTCCACTCACTCCCCAGTCTAACCAATTCCCAGTGACTCTTGTCGCTTTCTAGTGTCTCTCTTGTCACCTATTTCTTGTCTCCATTCACTTCTTGTCACTCGTCAGTGTCTCTTGTCACTTCCCAGTATGTTACATTCCCCAGTCGAGCACGCAATGCGTGTGAAACCAGAGAACACTATCCAGAGTGAGTTCAATATTTTGACATGCAAAACCGGGCTCCCAGGGCCTTGATCGCAATCCGGAAATTCTTACCCAGCCAGTGCGTCGGCCAGCTTGCCCTGGTCGGCCCCCTTCATCAGCAGGCTGACGCTGTCGTCCCACGGAACCACACCGTGGTGTCGGTAGGAGCCCAGCAGAGAGTTGCCGTACAGCAGGGCAGGCAGGCCGCGCTGCTCGCAGAGGTCCAAGAAGGTCCACAGCAGGCGCAGGATGGCCCGCAGCTCAGTTGCGGTGATCTGCGGCCCGAACAAATCGGTGCGGAATGGCGCCCTCGTGCTGAGCAGCCGGATGTAGAACTCAACGCTTGGCAGCTTCTGCGCTGGCGTTGCATTCAATGCTGCGGCCTTGGGGTACCCGCGACAACTGCCCGGACTGCGGAGCCAGAGGAGGCAGATCTTTGCGCTGACTATGCAGAGGGCGGTCAGCAGCACACACCGAGCGATCTTCTTGGGTGTGAAGCGTCGAAGCAAGTAGGTCAGCATTGCAAATCGATCGGGTCCAATCTGCATTCATTTAATAGAATGTGTTTCGAATAGCGTGAGTACTGACGAGTACTATATATTCCCGGTTGGGAGAGGAATAAAGACCCTGGTGCCCATCTACCATAGACGGGCAAAATTATTTGTTCTTATTATAGTGTATTTATTCTCATCTTGATCGGCTCAATTACCAACCGTGATTGATTGACTGACAAAAGCAATACTTACATGTAGTATTGGTTTTTGCATGCTAAGTGAGTCATTTTTCAAGCAATCTGAGACTGAATAGCAAAAACAATATTGTCTATGGCCACCCCTCGCTGCAGCCCAGCTTTTTGGGATCGCCTTGCAAGCAAAGTGAGAATTTTTAAAAAGCTAAGTGAGAACCATATTGAAAACAAAGGCTGGGCTATGGCAAATCAACTGCGTCTAACAAGCAACGAGGATAGAGAGCGCCTGGTCAATGCCGTCGAAGATGGTTACTCATTTTCGATGGTCCAAATTTTCACCAAGGGATTGAGATACCTGAGCAGTTTGAGGATCTCATTCGTCTGCAAATTTTACCGGCTGGGCTGCAGCGAGGGGTGGCCATAGACAATAGTGTTTTTGCTATTCAGTCTCAGATTGCTTGAAAAATGACTCACTTAGCATGCAAAAACCAATACTTACACGTATGCACAATAATTTGAATAAAGCGGTTGTATACGTCTCTAACACTGCAACGAGTAAATACTTGGTTATTTTCCTATTGGCTATCGGCGGCCTACTCTCGGCTGCAAAATTTTGCACTGCAGCAGTGCAGCTTATTCGCTACACTTGAATTTCTTTGAACTAAGCTGGGATCCGGTAAAGAACGCATATTTGACGTATCGCCAGTGCATTCAGGTTCTTTATTAGAGAAATCGAAATATCTAACGCTGCTATAATTATTCCTATATGGTTAGAAGTCTGAGGCTACGCTTAATGGTCTCGAGGCGAGCAAAGCAACTGTTCAAGCATTATGACTGTGATGAATTAAATGGCGCTATCGCGGTATTTGAAAATCGATTGTAGTCTTTTGATGCTCCTGATTAAATGATTTAAATTTCCCAAAACGTTGCGACTTCCCAATCAAAATGATTGAATAAGATAACCGTTAAATAAGCAATGATATTTTACATCAGAATATTCATCTACCGCGAACAGTATATGTATTTTTAATTTTTTGTACCTATGTCGGTTAATTTGTCATATTCATATGTCATACGCAAGTCGATAATCTAATGGAATATCTGTGACAAGTGTTTAAAAGTTACCGACTGTGCAAAAGTGGCTTATGCATCAATAGTTAGTTTGAACTTAATCTAGCTTAGTATTTAGTCGTTATCAAAGTGTTGCACGAAATATATCGGTCTTAAACACAATAATATCTAGCTATAATTACTTATTAAAATATTTTAAGCAGTAAAGAGTAAACAATAAATATTTTAATCAATTACTTACTAACAAATAACTTACAAGCTACTAACAATGAATAAAAATATATGGCAAAACAGCAGTTACAGTTGTATGGATATTAAAATATGAGAATATTATTGTTTAACTAGTAGTAACTGTAACAAAGATTTTGTTGTCGCAAAAATGGCAAATTAAGTGAATAGCTTTAAGTTTGCATGCACGATCCAAGCGTATATCAGATTTAAAAAATGTCTTTGTTCAGGATAAAAAATATTAAAACTGTTTTCATCGAGTTTTATTGAGTTCACCACGGATTAAATCTATTTTGTATCTTGTCCTTGATCATCCTCAAACTTGGTGGAGAATTTTTGTGTTTAGAGAATTCTAAAAGCTGGACTCGAGCTGCAACTTAACGTTTGCATCGCCAGTTTCTTTCGACACTGCAGGTCAAGAAGTCAGCGGCGTCGCGAACTTCAGCGCCTTCTCCGACGATGCGGTGGCGGGGACGAAATCGTCTGAACGCGTGAAGGCGTCCACCATGTAGATGCTCCGCGGCGCGTTCTGCTGGATGTCGTGCTCGGATCCAGACTGCACTGATTTCGATTTGCTCAATGTCAGAGACAGGCGGAGCGCGACCAGCTGGCCGAGCTGGAACACCAGCTCCAGGATCTCCAGGGGGTGACGATGGACACTCCAACCCACAGGCCTGTCAAGCGATTTTAGAGCTCTTAATGCTTTCCTAGTTTCTGTCTTAGTGTCTGTTCTAGTGTGTCTTTCCTAGTGTCCGTCCTTGTGTCTGTGAGTGTGTCCTTCCTTATGTCTGTTTTAGTGTGTCCGTCCTAGTGTCTGTGAGTGTGTCTGTCCTAGTGTCCGTTAGTGTTTGTCCTAGTGTCTGTGAGTGTGTCTGTCCTATTGTCCGTTAGTGTGTCTGTCCTATTGTCCGTTAGTGTGTCTGTCCTAGTGTCCGTTAGTGTGTCTGTCCTAGTGTCCGTTAGTGTGTCTGTCCTAGTGTCGGTTAGTGTTTGTTCTAGTGTCTGTGAGTGTGTCTGTCCTAGTGTCCGTTAGTGTGTCTGTCCTAGTGTCCGTTAGTGTTTGTCCTAGTGTCTGTGAGTGTGTCTGTCCAAGTGTCCGTTAGTGTGTCTGTCCTAGTGTCCGTTAGTGTGTCTGTCCTAGTGTCCGTTAGTGTTTCTGTCCTAGTGTCTGTTAGTGTGTCCGTCCTTATGTCTGTTTTAGGTGTCCGTCCTAGTGTCTGTGAGTGTGTCTGTCCTAGTGTCCGTTAGTGCGTCTGTCCTAGTGTCCGTTAGCGTTTGTCCTAGTGTCCGTTAGTGTTTGTCCTAGTGTCCGTTAGTGTGTCTGTCCTAGTGTCCGTTAGTGTGTCTGTCCTAGTGTCCGTTAGTGTGTCTGTCCTAGTGTCCGTTAGTGTTTGTGCTAGTGTCTGTGAGTGTGTCTGTCCTATTGTCCGTTAGTGTGTCTGTCCTATTGTCCGTTAGTGTGTCTGTCCTAGTGTCCGTTAGTGTTTGTCCTAGTGTCTGTGAGTGTGTCTGTCCTATTGTCCGTTACTGTTTCTGTCCTAGTGTCCGTTAGTGTGTCTGTCCTAGTGTCCGTTAGTGTGTCTGTCCTAGTGTCCGTTAGTGTTTCTGTCCTAGTGTCCGTTAGTGTGTCTGTCCTAGTGTCCGTTAGTGTTTCTGTCCTAGTGTCCGTTAGTGTGTCTGTCCTAGTGTCCGTTAGTGTTTCTGTCCTAGTGTCCGTTAGTGTGTCTGTCCTAGTGTCCGTTGGTGTTACTGTCCTAGTGTCCGTTAGTGTGTCTGTCCTAGTGTCCGTTAGTGTTTCTGTCCTAGTGTCCGTTAGTGTTTCTGTCCTAGTGTCCGTTAGTGTTTCTGTCCTAGTGTCCGTTAGTGTGTCTGTCCTAGTGTCCGTTATTGTGTCTGTCCTAGTGTCCGTTAGTGTTTCTGTCCTAGTGTCCGTTGGTGTGTCTGTCCTAGTGTCCGTTAGTGTTTCTGTCCTAGTGTCTGTTAGTGTTTCTGTCCTAGTGTCTGTTAGTGTGTCCGTCCTTATGTCTGTTTTAGATGTCCGTCCTAGTGTCTGTGAGTGTGTCTGTCCTAGTGTCCGTTAGTGCGTCTGTCCTAGTGTCCGTTAGCGTTTGTCCTAGTGTCCGTTAGTGTTTGTCCTAGTGTCCGTTAGTGTGTCTGTCCTAGTGTCCGTTAGTGTGTCTGTCCTAGTGTCCGTTAGTGTGTCTGTCCTAGTGTCCGTTAGTGTTTGTGCTAGTGTCTGTGAGTGTGTCTGTCCTATTGTCCGTTAGTGTGTCTGTCCTATTGTCCGTTAGTGTGTCTGTCCTAGTGTCCGTTAGTGTTTGTCCTAGTGTCTGTGAGTGTGTCTGTCCTATTGTCCGTTACTGTTTCTGTCCTAGTGTCCGTTAGTGTGTCTGTCCTAGTGTCCGTTAGTGTGTCTGTCCTAGTGTCCGTTAGTGTTTCTGTCCTAGTGTCCGTTAGTGTGTCTGTCCTAGTGTCCGTTAGTGTTTCTGTCCTAGTGTCCGTTAGTGTGTCTGTCCTAGTGTCCGTTAGTGTTTGTCCTAGTGTCCGTTAGTGTTTCTGTCCTAGTGTCCGTTAGTGTGTCTGTCCTAGTGTCCGTTAGTGTTTCTGTCCTAGTGTCCGTTAGTGTGTCTGTCCTAGTGTCCGTTAGTGTTTCTGTCCTAGTGTCTGTTAGTGTGTCCGTCCTTATGTCTGTTTTAGGTGTCCGTCCTAGTGTCTGTGAGTGTGTCTGTCCTAGTGTCCGTTAGTGTTTCTGTCCTAGTGTCCGTTAGCGTTTGTCCTAGTGTCCGTTAGTGTTTGTCCTAGTGTCCGTTAGTGTTTCTGTCCTAGTGTCCGTTAGTGTGTCTGTCCTAGTGTCCGTTGGTGTTTCTGTCCTAGTGTCCGTTAGTGGGTCTGTCCTAGTGTCCGTTAGTGTTTCTGTCCTAGTGTCCGTTAGTGTGTCTGTCCTAGTGTCTGTGAGTGTGTCTGTCCTAGTGTCCGTTAGTGCGTCTGTCCTAGTGTCCGTTAGTGTTTCTGTCCTAGTGTCTGTTAGTGTGTCCGTCCTTATGTCTGTTTTAGGTGTCCGTCCTAGTGTCTGTGAGTGTGTCTGTCCTAGTGTCCGTTAGTGCGTCTGTCCTAGTGTCCGTTAGCGTTTGTCCTAGTGTCCGTTAGTGTTTGTCCTAGTGTCCGTTAGTGTGTCTGTCCTAGTGTCCGTTAGTGTGTCTGTCCTAGTGTCCGTTAGTGTGTCTGTCCTAGTGTCCGTTAGTGTTTGTGCTAGTGTCTGTGAGTGTGTCTGTCCTATTGTCCGTTAGTGTGTCTGTCCTATTGTCCGTTAGTGTGTCTGTCCTAGTGTCCGTTAGTGTTTGTCCTAGTGTCTGTGAGTGTGTCTGTCCTATTGTCCGTTACTGTTTCTGTCCTAGTGTCCGTTAGTGTGTCTGTCCTAGTGTCCGTTAGTGTGTCTGTCCTAGTGTCCGTTAGTGTTTCTGTCCTAGTGTCCGTTAGTGTGTCTGTCCTAGTGTCCGTTAGTGTTTCTGTCCTAGTGTCCGTTAGTGTGTCTGTCCTAGTGTCCGTTAGTGTTTCTGTCCTAGTGTCCGTTAGTGTGTCTGTCCTAGTGTCCGTTGGTGTTACTGTCCTAGTGTCCGTTAGTGTGTCTGTCCTAGTGTCCGTTAGTGTTTCTGTCCTAGTGTCCGTTAGTGTTTCTGTCCTAGTGTCCGTTAGTGTTTCTGTCCTAGTGTCCGTTAGTGTGTCTGTCCTAGTGTCCGTTATTGTGTCTGTCCTAGTGTCCGTTAGTGTTTCTGTCCTAGTGTCCGTTGGTGTGTCTGTCCTAGTGTCCGTTAGTGTTTCTGTCCTAGTGTCTGTTAGTGTTTCTGTCCTAGTGTCTGTTAGTGTGTCTTTCCTAGTGTCCGTCCTTATGTCTGTTTTAGTGTGTCCGTCCTAGTGTCTGTGAGTGTGTCCGTCCTAGTGTCTGTGAGTGTGTGTGAGTGCGCCACTGAACTGCGGAGCTCGTCGAGTTCTCACCAGGTTTCGCATTGAGCGGTATTAGCCTTTATCTGCACCATGCCAGGCAGATGGTCACACTGGGAAACTGAAAGTATTCACTATCGTTGGAGAACTCGGTGCTCACTGGGTAGCTGAGGTACCTCTGCACCAGCTCACTCAGGTGTAGCGAGAACCCGCGCAGGCGCCCAGGATGGCCAGGCCCCAGACGAGGCGCCGCAGCCCGGAGCCCTGCGTCAGGCGCACCAGGCCATGCGCCGTGGTCTGCTCGGCAAAGGCGACGAGCGCCTTCTGGTGCAGTTGCGGAGTCGGGCTGTCAGGCGGCTCCATGCGAAGCGAGTTGATCGAACCGCGTTTCCTTTTGCGAGAGAGCGGCTTGATGGACTGCAGATAATTATCGTCTGAGTTTTTGCATCAGTACAGGTAGCCATTTTATTCTGTTCATCCCTGGGGGTTGGGGGCAGCGGACCACGGTAATGCTGGGCAATCATCCACGTTTAATTTTTTGATTGGATCGGTAGACGAAATAAACAATTTATCAACCTGGTTGGAAATGGGCGACTTGTCTCAGCACTCGCTGTCCGTTGCTTCAGGGTGAGGGCTACCCTCCCGCAACAATTATTATTATTAACAACCTGCCTGAGCTGTAGCTGTAGACAGCCGTCTGTAGCCAATTGCTGAGCTAAGAAGTTTGACTAATTACTTGTAGGGTTGAAGCGATGAGCAGTCACCGTCTCATACTCGTAAAGCATGAAGCTGGGGCTTGGCTGAGGCAGGCAAAATTGGGCTCAAATCGACATGCGATGCAGGTTGGGGAGGGTCTGCCAGGAGCGCACCGCTTGACCCCCTACTCACTCCACTGCCTGATCCCTTAACTGACTCCACTGAACACCAATTGACTCATCCTGACTCCAGTCAGATGGACTCCACAGCTTCTAACTACCGTGATTTTGCGGTGAAGCCGTGAGTAGCCGAGTCCCTACTGCAAGAGATGTGCAGCTTTACCAATCAGGCAATCCCAAGCCTCAGGCTCAATCGGCCAGCTGTCTATGGCCACGACCGCGCAGTCAATGCGGGGTCGGGCAGAGCCGCAGCTGCCCCAAATGCCGCTCAGGCAGACAGCAGGGGAAGCTATAAGATAAGTGCAAGCAGCTTCACCAGGCCAAGACATGACCGTGTTCGGAGGCGCGTTCAGCCACCGATTCAAACTGATGGGCTTCAAGCGGCAAAGTCAGGCCAGCTCGGACGCGGCCGGTGCACCGCCCGAGCCGCTGGCAGCTCCTCATCCGGCCATCAGCCAGGCGGCCAGCCACAGCAACTCGTCTAACTCGACGCTCAGCCAGCAGCAGCAGCAGCAGGGCCAGCTAAAAGTCAGGCCCAATGCGGGAGCCATCAACGCGGTGCAGAGGCCGCCGAGACAGCAGATCATCATCCCAGGTGAGGCCTGCCACAACTGCTAGTTGAGGCATTTTACAGTTTGTCCGCATGCCTAGAGCGCGACCCTTCCCTCCCCCCGAGCTGTTCGATAGAACCTGTGAGAGATGCGCAGAATAAAGCTTTGCCATCACGCAGATTGGATAAAGACCGCAGTTTGCTCATCGCTTGGTTGCTAGCCGTGTTGAAGTCCACAGGCTTAACGGAAATTAGTGGTACTTTAGTGACGGTGAAATAATCAAACCTCGGAACCTGCATATAATGCAATGTAATAAGTTAAACAATATATTCACAACCATATTCATAGAATCCTATCGCAGTTTAGGCAGAAAAAGCAGTCTTACATCGAAAATCAATCCTAATCTTTGGAGCTGAAAATTCGGCGTGTTATGCCGGAATCGCAAGCGCGCGAGAGGCATCCTGATCACCAGCCGGTGTAGGAAGTCCTCCACAGGCTTTTCTCCTGCCGTGCAACCCGCAGGCGACGCAGAGAACTCCAAGCAGTCGGAAGACGAGGAGGAGGACAGCAGGCCGGAGCGGGGCGCGGCAGCGGCGCCGGCCGGAGCAGCGGCAGCAGCGGACGCGGCCAAGCAGTCGTCGGTGCAGAAAAGCGGCAACGACGTCGAGGATGAAACCGCCGTTGTCGAGTGCCCCACAGGCAAGCACCAGAACAAGAAGGGCGCTGTCTGCTCCTGCATCCTGCTGGAGCAGTTCGCCGACAAGCTGGCCACCCCAGTGGTCTCCGAGTGGCACAGTAGCAGCGCGGCTTCAGCAGCGGCAGCGGCGGACCCGGCGAGCAACTCCGCCTTGACGGCGGCGGTTGCTCTGACCGACTTCAAGCTGTCGCGCAACCGGGTGTTTCAGGGCGGCCAGGGGGTGGTTTACATCGTGCGCCGGGGCGGCAGCGGCGAGGAGCTCGTGATGAAGTTCAAGGAGCGACGGAAGAAGCAGAGAACAAAATCGTGGAAGCGCGACCTGCGCGAGGTGTTCTTGCTGAAGGACCTGCGCCATCCGTTCATCATTGAGTGAGTGCTGAGGGCTGAGGGCTGAGGGCTGAGGGCTGAGGGCTGAGGGCTGAGGGCTGAGTGTTGAGGGCTGAGGGCTGAGGGCTAAGGGCTGAGTGTTGAGGGCTGAGGGCTGAGGGCTGAGGGCTGAGGGCTGAGGGCTGAAGACTGAGGGCTGAGGGCTGAGTGTTGAGGGCTGAGAGCTGAGGACTGAGGACTTAGGGCTGAGGGCTGAGGGCTGAGGGCTGAGGGCTGAGGGCTGAGGGCCGAGTGCTGAGGTTTGAGGGTTGAGAGCAGAGAACTGGGGATTGTGTTAAAAATGCCATAAAAATTGAAAATATCATTTCTCAGCAACTCAAAAAACTTCCACCCTTCCAAGCGCGAAAAATGCACGGGTTGAAACTCGGACTTTTGTTACGTATATTTTTGGGTGACACTGAGCGGCATAACAAATGTGTTTGCGTGCCCAGGGCTCAGTGCTCGCAGCTAACTAAGCATCCCTTCCCGCTGCTCCGCCCCCACCCCGCAAGGCTGAAGCACGCCTACCTAACCAGCAACTTCTACTGTCTGGTCATGGACTACGGATCTCGCGGCAGCCTGTGGTCCATGGTGTGCCGGCACGGCTGCATGCCCAAGCCCATCGCCGCCTATTACGTGGCCTGCATCCTATCGGCTGTGCGCTACGTGCACCGCAATAACTTCATCTTCCGCGACCTCAAAGCCGAGAACGTCGTGGTGATGTCCGACTACCGGCCGCGCCTCATCGACTTCGGCATGGCCAAGAGCCACAACAAGCCCAGCGTGCGCAACACCAGCACCAGCTTCTACTTTGCCGCCTACATCGCCCCGGAGGTGTACGCCGACCCCAAGGGCGTCACGGAGAAGGTGGACAGCTGGGGCATCGGCTACTTGGCGCTGGAGCTCACCGTGGGACTCGGAGTGTGAGTCTCATGAGACCGGCCTATTGTGGCTCAGATTGGTCACTTTTTGAGGCTTAGATTGGTCACTCTTTGAGGCTCAGATTGGTCACTCTTTGAGACTCAGATTGGTCACTCTTTGAGGCTCAGATTGGTCACTCTTTGAGGCTTAAATTGGTCACTCTTACCTCGTAAATGCTTTGATTGCCACTCTTTGAGGCTCAGATTGGTCACTCTTAGAGACTCAGATTGGTCACCCTCTGACGCTCAGATTAGTCACTCTTTGAGACTCAGATTGGTCACCCTCTGACGCTCAGATTGGTCACTCTTTGAGGCTTAAATTAGTCACTCTTTGAGGCTTAATTTGATCACTCTTTGGTCCATAGGTTGATCACTCTTTGAGGCAGAGATATTGATCACACGCAAGGCTTGTCACTCGGCCGCGCCCCCCGCAGTTTCAAGTCGCTGCCGTGGAGCCAGACGAAGCACACGGCGCCGGATTGGCGCTTCGAGATGCCGCGCCGCTACGCCAGCCGCATCGGCCGGGACGCGTGCCGGTTCGTGGAGAAGGCCCTGGACCGGCGGCCAGAGAAGCGGCCAACCCTGGACCAGCTGATGGACTTCCAGTTTCTGGAGGACATCGACTTCCGGATACTGCCGTCGCTGAAGCCCAAGGGCATCGAGGCCTACCTGACCAAGAAGCCCGACAACTGACCCGCAGGACGGACAGACGCTTGACTGACATTCGCGCTTTGAAAGACGAAAAATTATTTTCAAAGGTCATTTGTAGATTTTCTGCAGCCTGGCTGGGGCCTCCCCGAGTCAGCAGATCCCCATGGAGACGCTTTCTCTCTATTGCCCCTCCCTATTTTTGCTTTGTTTTACCGCCTTTGCCTAAAAACCTCGAAGCCGCGAATTCTGTCTAGACAGAGCCGGCGCCAGCAACACACGAACAGGTATTTGTTGAGACTGCGGACATTGAGTTTCTCACCTCAGTCCCTCTGAAACTTCCCAACTCCCATCGTTCGCAAGGCGATCAACTTCTTTGCCAAGCCAGACTTTGAGTTGCACAAATTACATTAACTACAAAAACCCGCTCTCCAAGGCCGTTCGCCTCATCGCTCAGAGCGGCGCGGGAGCGGGCAGCAGCGCAGATATTCCGGTACCACTTTGCCTACGCAGCACTACATTTGCTTTGGCAGAACACGCCGCGGCTCTCAGCCCAGATTTATTCTTATTTTACACCACTCTGTCTGTAATAACTGTGTAGCGACCTGATGTATGCAATAAAAGTGCACCTTTGTCGTTCTCATACCGTTGAGTAAAGCAGAAACAGTTGCGAACCGGTGCATTGAGCTCGGGTAGATGGAGAAGCTGGAAGCTCAGCGAGCTGGGGGGGACTCAGCTGGCAGTCAGCTGCCAGGGTTTTCAACCGGAAATTGTTAGACTTTCTTGGCTAACTGGAAGCCTGGAAGATACTTAACCGGAAGCTGAGTATATTTGACCATAAGCTGAATATATCTAACCGGAAGCTAAGTATATCTAACCGGAAGCTAAGTATATTTAACCATAAGCTGAATATATCTAACCGGAAGCTAAGTATATCTAACCGGAAGCTAAGTATATCTAACCGGAAGCTAAGTATATCTAACCGGAAGCTAAGTATATTTAACCATAAGCTGAATATATCTAACCGGAAGCTAAGTATATCTAACCGGAAGCTAAGTATATCTAACCGGAAGCTAAGTATATCTAACCGGAAGCTAAGTATATCTAACCGGAAGCTAAGTATATCTAACCGGAAGCTAAGTATATCTAACCGGAAGCTAAGTATATTTAACCATAAGCTGAATATATCTAACCGGAAGCGATGTGTATCTAACCGGAAGCTAAGTATATCTAATCGGAAGCTATTTATCAATTGAAAACAAGCCATGAAACTCAAAATTAGAAATTTATCAAAACTAGAAACAAAGATGTTTCCATTTTAGTACAGGGTGAGCGTTAAGTTTTACTTTTGTATACTTTACAACAAAATGAAAGTATAATTTTATCGGAAATTAAATTTGAGAATTGCTAAAGTACACGGATTATACGGCAAACCTATAAGCTACTTCTAGTATTATGTGGAGGAACGGCAACAAAAAAAAAACAAAAAAATTTTTTTGGAGTGCAGGCCTCCAAAATAGTGCATTTTATTCAACAAAAGAAAAGCATTTTCCAAAACGCAAAAATTAGTCTCAAGGCAGAGCAGTCTTGCGGCAACTGTTTAAATAAGTGGCTCTGTGTTTAACCACTGCCACCGGTGCTACCCGTTAAACACAGTCATCTCCTCCCGATGAAACCTCATCATCAGAGCCTGTCTAATATTGGTTTTAATTTCACAGTTGCCATGGCAACCGCCAGTACCAGGCCGAGAAAGCTGCGCAGCTGCTGGCCGGCCGAGGCGGCGATCCGCTTGCCGTAGAACTGCACATCCGAGCGCGACTCCAGCGAGTAGCGCGGCAGCCCCATCCGGCGCACGTCCGACGCGTCCACGCTGGCTCGGCAAATGAAGGTCAACCGCCAGACCTTCCAGATCTCCGTGACCACCGGCATTCGGACAAACAGGTTCTCCAAGACCCGCGGCCGGTCGATAGCCGACCTGCGCGTCTCGATGGAGCTCGGCGACGCCTTCAGCACGTCTGTGGCGAAGTCGCTCAGGCTGATCTCCTGGGGCGCGGGGGCCGAGATTGATAAATTTTCGAGATAGTTGAACACTTGAGCTTGACGAGCAATTTAGAGACAGATCAGGGACTCTTCAATACATGGGACGGAAATTAGAGACTAGCATGAAAAAATCTTGGGAGGCCGATTTTATGTTTTCTGCCAGCATGGGTCTTATTTTTGTGTACTAAAAAAATTCTGACATGCGGCAGACTCGTAAAGTCACCACCCTTCAGAGGCTGGAGTATAAATTTTCAGTCACTGTGCTTTTGTCAAATTTTCCCAATCACTCTTCAAAGTCCTGACGCATCCTGCTCGATCCAATGGAGTCCAGCTGGTGACGCATCCTGCTCGATCCAATGGAGTCCAGCTGGTGACGCATCCTGCTCAATCCAATGGAGTCCAGCTGGTGACGCATCCTGCTCAATCCAATGGAGTCCAGCTGGTGACGCATCCTGCTTATTCCAATGGAGTCCAGCTGGTGACGCATCCTGCTCGATCCAATGGAGTCCAGCTGGTGACGCATCCTGCTCAATCCAATGGAGTCCAGCTGGTGACGCATCCTGCTCGATCCAATGGAATCCAGCTGGTGACGCATCCTGCTCGATCCAATGGAGTCCAGCTGGTGACGCATCCTGCTCGATCCAGTGGAGTCCAGCTGGTGACGCATCCTGCTCGATCCAATGGAGTCCAGCTGGTGACGCATCCTGCTTATTCCAATGGAGTCCAGCTGGTGACGCATCCTGCTCGATCCAATGGAGTCCAGCTGGTGACGCTGGTGAGTTGAAGAGCCAGATTTCAAGAGTTGACAGTGCGAAGATTCTACACGAAAGTCAGACACAGATCGAGAAAACTTAATAAAATCGGCCTCCAAAATCGGTTTCCCGCCCCTAGTATTGAGTATTTCCTGAAATAGCGACATATTACATGCTTGGATTGTTTGATTTATTGAATGAATTAAATGGATTGCTAATCTATAATGGATTGCTAATCTATAATGGATTGCTAATCTATAATGGATTGCTAATCTATAATGGATTGCTAATCTATAATGGATTGCTAATCTATAATGGATTGCTAATCTATAATGGATTGCTAATCTATAATGGATTGCTAATCGATAATGGATTGCGAATCTGAGCTCACCTTCCAGGTGGACCCGGGTAGAAAGGGGTCGAGCACCCGGAAGACCGGGTCAATGGACACGTACTTCATGCCATCGTGGTGCACAGTACAGTTGAATGTCACCGCCATGTCCAGATTCGCGAAGGTCACGTGGGGCAGCGAGCCGTTGGCGGTCACCGTGTTGAACAGCGGCATGGAGAACACGGAGACGTAGAAAATGAAGACAAAGTTCTGCACCGTGAACTTGTACGTGCCTGATGCAGCGATGGCATGTTGGGGAGAATTACATCTCACAGCTATGCTGCAGGAATCCCTTCTGGTCTGCTTGCAGGCATGTTAGACAGACAGGTGTCTTAGACAGACAAGGTGTGTTAGACAGACAGGTGTGTTAGACAGACAGGTGTGTTAGACAGACAGGTGTGTTAGACAGACAGGTGTGTTAGACAGACAGGTGTCTTAGACAGACAGGTGTCTTAGACAGACAGGTGTGTTAGACAGGTAGGTGTGTTAGACAGACAGGTGTGTTAGACAGACAGGTTTGTTAGACAGACAGGTTTGTTAGACAGACAGGTGTCTTAGACAGACAAGGTGTGTTAGACAGACAGGCGTGTTAGACAGACAGGTGTGTTAGACAGACAGGTGTGTTAGACAGACAGGTTTGTTAGACAGACAGGTGTCTTAGACAGACAAGGTGTGTTAGACAGACAGGTGTGTTAGACAGACAGGTGTGTTAGACAGGCAGGTGTGTTAGACAGACAGGTGTGTTAGACAGACAGGTGTGTTAGACAGACAGGTGTGTTAGACAGGCAGATATGTTACACAGGAAAGGATGTTAGACAGACATCTTAGACAAAGAGGCTCTCGTATTTCGAACTCCTGCTATCAGGTCTGCATATCATAAAAGGGGGTAAAGAGCCTGCCCCTCCCCAGGCGCTCCGGCATCACCTTCGTGAGAGAGGTTGACGTGGCCGCGCAGCAGGACGGCGTTCCCGAACTGCGCCAGGCTGTAGTGCCCGCAGCTCTGCCACTTGTGCGTCGAAACGTCCAAATAGTTGGTGCACTCCTGGTTGTTGAAGAACACCTTGGTGACCTCCTTGGTCCTGTCGCTGCACACCACCGGGCTCATCAGCACGGCGTCAAGCATGCCGGTGCTGAACTGCACCCATCGAGACTGCCGGTTCTTATAGGACCCGCACGGCTCGCTGCTGGGGTCGATCGCGCTAGCAGTTGTGCTGGGCACAGAAATGTCGGCCACCCGCAGCGCCAGACGGTACTTCCACACCGCTGGGTTCAGCGATATTCGAAGGCAAATTCGAACCCGACCGCCGGCACCCTGCAGCAGCTTCTTCAGGTCTGCCTCCAGCGACAGGCGCGAGTAGGTGAGCACGCCTGATTGGATCTCGATGAAGTAGTTGGGCTGGGCGAACAGGAACTGCGCAATGTCCGGGTCCGAGTCGCCAGTGGTGAACAGAATTCGGCCGTCGGTTTTCGCTATGTCGCTGCAGGTGCGGGAGCCGTGGATGAGCATGACGCTGATGGACAGCATCGGCCGGATGAAGATCGGCGCTCGCTTCAGCACGTACAGAAACTGGTCGTCCAGCAGCTGCACGCTGTCAACACGGCTGCTGTTGGTCTGCTTGAACAGGGAGGTCAGGAAGGCGGTGCCCCGCTCAGACAGGATGTACCTGGTGACCTGTTGGCCCGAGGACTGAGTTGGCAAGGAGTTCAGCTTGGAGAAGCTGTCCATGTTATACACCAACAGGCTGGCCGACAGCTCCGTGCCTTCGCGAAATTCAACTCGAACCCGAAGCTCGAGGGTGTGTGTCATCGACTGCTTGAAGCTCACCTTGTTGCGGCTGTCGAGAGTGAAGTGGAAGGAGAACATGTACGGCTTGCTGCTGAGCTTGCTGAGGGAGAAGGCGCGGTTGTGGCTGCAGTAGAGCTTGCTGCTGTCCAGGCCGTTGTCGTGGGTGATGTTGAGCTCCTGGTACTGGGCGTCAGTGCTCGAGCACTTGAACAACAGGTAGCTCAGTGGGGGCACGAGCGGCTGATGGTACTGGCTCACGTTCAGCACCACTTCGAGGGGTCTGTCGAGGGGCAGGCAGGTGATGAGGGTCTGCAGACCCGGGCGCCACTTATCGTCGGCGCTGAGTAGAACTGAGGTGTGGGTGGAGTACTCCAGGTGCGGCAGCTTTCTGACGAGATCCGAGCCAGCGGACAGCAGAGCCAGCAGAGTCAAGGATAAAAGCACCGCAGCACCGGACTGTTTGAGCATGCCGAAGGCTTTTGAAGCTCGTGCTGCTCTCTGCACGAATATGGCAACACAGATAAAAAGCAGAGAAACTGATTTTCCTAAATTTGTAGCTCAGTGCTGCTCTGGTCAGCTGCCCGAGATTGTCTCTGGCAGAGCCTGATTTCTGCATCTAAATAAAAATTTACATCTGCTGCGTGAGCGAGGGCACGAAGATACGGATGTACTTAAGCATTTAAGCGAGGCTGAAATAGCGATTCTCATGAATCACTATGATTTAGTAGCGATTCGCATGAATCACCATGATTTAGTAGCGATTCTCATGAATCACCATGATTTAGTAGCGATTCTCATAAATCACTATGATTTAGTAGCGATTCTCATGAATCACCATGATTTAGTAGCGATTCTCATGAATCACTATGATTTAGTAGCGATTCTCATGAATCACCATGATTTAGTAGCGATTCTCATGAATCACTATGATTTAGTAGCGATTCTCATGAATCACCATGATTTAGTAGCGATTCTCATGAATCACCATGATTTAGTAGCGAGTTTCATAGTTTTGTGGCAATTCTTATGGTTTTGTGGTGATTCCCATGGTTCTATGGTGGTTCTCAGGGGGCCGTAGCCCAGCGGTAGCGCAGCTGCTCTGGTGTGCCAGCGACCCAGGCTCGATTCCAAGTGCAGTCACATTAATTTGGGGCTGAATTGGAATCTCGGCTTGACTCTGCTCGTGCAATTAACGGCCTTGAGAGCCAACCCCCCAAGGCGCAGTGAAGTGTACATGCCTAACGATAAAATAAAGTTAGGGCCGCTGTACACCTGCGTGAGTGTGTGCCTGCGTACGTATCCGCGCGCTTGTATGCCTGCTCAGGGGAGTCGGCGGAATGGGCAGTAATGCCTCTCGCCGGTTGTGTGCCTATGTCGCTTGAAGTGCGCCAGGGTGCACACAACCCCCCTGCCTCTAATAAATGGTGGTTCTCATGGTTCTGTGGTGATTCTCATGGCTTTGCGGTGGTTCTGTAGTGATTCTCATGGCTTTGCAGTGATTCTCATGGTTTTGTGGTGATTCTCATGGTTTTGTGGTGATTCTCATGGTTCTGTGGTGATTCTCATGGCTTTGCAGTGGTTCTCATGGTTCTGAGGTAATTCTCATGTTTTGTGGTGATTCTCATGGCTTTGCAGTGGTTCTCATGGTTCTGTGGTGATTCTCATGTTTTGTGGTGATTCTCATGGTTTTGTGGTGATTCTCATGGTTCTGTGGTGATTCTCATGGCTTTGCAGTGGTTCTCATGGTTCTGAGGTAATTCTCATGTTTTGTGGTGATTCTCATGGCTTTGCAGTGATTCTCATGGTTCTGTGGTGATTCTCATGGTTTTGTGGTGATTCTCATGGCTTTGCGGGGGTTCTCATGGTTCTGTGGTGATTCTCATGGCTTTGCAGTGGTTCTCATGGTTCTGAGGTGATTCTCATGGCTTTGCGGTGGTTCTCATGGTTCTGTGGTGATTCTCATGGCTTTGCGGCGGTTCTCATGGTTCTGTGGTGATTCTCATGGCTTTGCGGTGATTCTCATGTCTGTGGTGATTCTCATGTATTAGTGATTCTTATGTCTGTGGTGATTCTCATGGATTAGTGATTCTCATGATCGCTGGTTCAGCAGGACGATGCCGGGCCAATGATAGCTCAGCGGCATCCGTAGCAACTGAGGCTCAGGCGAGCTCAGGCGCTTCCGATGGCAGTGCCAGGCAGCAAAGCAATTACTGACAAGCCTCTTTAACCTTCTTTTACGGTCTTGTCATTTCAAGACAGGCTGCAACCTACAGCAAAGCAGATAAAACAGAAGCAACAATGGCAACCCCGTGTTTCACGCATTTCATTAATCATACAATTTGAATAAGCATTTCGAGACCAACAGTTTATTTGAGGTTGCCGAGTTCACAGCAAACCCTGAAACGCAGCCAAATGTACTTTAATTTTCTAAATATGCAACATTTTGTACAGATTGAGTACAAACTTATTAAAAGGAACAAGAGAAGCACTGTCAGGCATTTGTGAAAATTAAATATGAAAGCAGCAGATATTCTTTTGCACATGGAATATTCATCAACTTTACTTATGATGCTTTCTGCACGACTCAGTTTCAGGAGGCCGAGTCTTCGCGTGCTTCAGAGTGATTCTCACGATGGTTCAGGTGGATTTACATGATTCAGGGGCGATTCTGATGATTATTCAGGGGCGATGATGCCTCGGAGGGGGGCAATTCTCATGATGATTCAGGGGCAATTCTCATGATGATTCAGGGGCAATTCTCATGATGATTCAGGGGCAATTCTCATGATGATTCAGGGGCAATTCTCATGATGATTCAGGGGCGATAATGCTTCAGGGGCGATTCTCATGATGATTCAGGGGCGATTCTCATGATGATTCAGGGGCGATTCTCATGATGATTCAGGGCGATGATGGTTCAGGGGCGATTCCACGATGATTCAGGGGCAATGATGGTTCAGGGGCGATAATGCTTCAGGGGCGATTCCACGATGATTCAGGGGCAATGATTATTCAGGCGCGATAATGCTTCAGGGGCGATTCTCATGATGATTCAGGGGCGATTCTCATGATGATTCAGGGGCGATTCTCATGATGATTCAAGGCGATGATGGTTCAGGGGCGATTCCACGATGATTCAGGGGCAATGATGGTTCAGGGGCGATTCCACGATGATTCAGGGGCAATGATGGTTCAGGGGCGATAATGCTTCAGGGGCGATTCCACGATGATTCAGGGGCAATGATTATTCAGGGGCGATAATGCTTCAGGGGCGATTCCACGATGATTCAGGGGCAATGATTATTCAGGGGCGATGATGCCTCGGTGGGGGGGGCAATTCTAATGATAATTCGGGGCAATTCTCATGATAGTTCGGGGGCAATTCTTATGATAGTTTAGAAACAATTCTCATTAACAACAGCTTAATGTGCTTCAGTAGCAATCCGCATTGGTTGGCGGGCAGCACAGCGCAGCGGTGACTGATAGTACGTCTCCCCGGCAGCCTCAGAACGTCACCTTGACGTGGAAGCCCCTGGGAACGCGGCTGATGCGCCAGGAGTCCTTGTCCTCGAACCTGTTGAACAGCGGCTCGATCTTCTGCGACTTCTTGCTGCGGCTCAGCTTGGTGGGGTCGCCGAACTTGAAGAAGTTGGGCGCAAACTCAACCAACCAGCGCGGCTCGATAGCCGTCACCTCGCGCATGTACTCCTTGGTGGTGAGCACCAGTTCGTGGTAGATCACCCAGGCCGGCTGGTGCTGGAAGATGCCGGACGATGGGTGGATGTACACGCACTGCTGGTCAACCAGGGTCCGGTAGCCCTCCTGAGGATCTTTCTTGGCCGCGTTGCGGAAGAAGCCGGAGACCAGAGCCTTCTGCACCTTGACCGTCTGCTTGCCGCAGGAGGTCACCTCAAGTTTGTGCCGGTCCATGATGCCCAGCAGCTGCTTGCGGACGTCCTGGGCTCGCTTCATGCTGCGCACCTGTCAATATGCGGGAGCAGGTGAAATCGGTCAAATAAATGTTTAATGAAATTTTTTAAAGAGCCAGTAGAAATCTTTCAGCATGTTATACAATTCTTCCTAACGGATAAATTCTCTCAGACTATCCAGAGTCCCCATAGCAACCAGTCTGAGTTCTCTCAGACTATCCAGAGTCCCCATAGCAACCAGTCTGAGTTCTCTCAGACTATCCAGAGTCTCCATGGCAACCAGTCTGGAGTCTCACAGTCTATCCAGAGTCTCCATGGCAACCAGTCTGGAGTCTCACAGACTATCCAGAGTCCCCATGGCAACCAGTCTGGAATCTCTCAGTCTATCCAGAGTCCCCATGACAACCAGTCTGGAGTCTCACAGACTATCCAGAGTCCCCATGGCAACCAGTCTGAATTATCACAGTCTATCCAGAGTCCCCATGACAACCAGTCTGGAGTCTCACAGTCTATCCAGAGTCCCCATGACAACCAGTCTGGAGTCTCACATACTATCTAGAGTCCCCATGACAACCAGTCTGGAGTCTCACAGACTATCCAGAGTCCCCATGACAACCAGTCTGGAGTCTCACAGACTATCTAGAGTCCCCATGACAACCAGTCTGGAGTCTCACAGTCTATCCAGAGTCCCCACGACAGGAAATTTGGGATTATTTGGCACATATAGATGGCAATGGAAATATTTCCTCGCAAGTTGGGATTAATCTGGCTTAGATCCCGGCCTAGCACAGGCTCACCTGTATGAAGTTTTCGTAGCACCACTGCGGCGCGAAACGCTGGTGCTGCCAGGCGTTGTACACGGCCAGCAGGGTGAGGTGGTCGCCCTCGGGCTGGTGGAAGCGGGCCTTGCGCTGGTCGGCCAGCTCGGCCTTCTCCTTGGGCCTGTAGAAGACGTTCTGCACTGACAGCATGCTGACGATGGTGAGGGCCTCCTCGGCGCAGCCAAGCTGCACGGACATGATCAGCACCTTGCACAGCATGGGCTCCAGCGGGAACTCGGCCATCCGGCGGCCTAACCGGGTCAGCAGGCCTTCGTCATCGAGCGCCGAGAGGGCATGCAGCTGCTCCATGGCGGCCAGCAAAGTCTGCATCGGTGGCGGGTCCATGAAGTCGAAGGTCAGCAGATCGTTGATGCCCATGGCCTTCAGGCTGAGCACAGTGGCTGCCAGGTTGGTCCGCTGGATCTCCGGCACCGAGGTGGCGAGCATCTCGTCCCGGTAGGCTCGCTCGGTGTACAGCCGGTAGCACTTGCCGGGGCCTGTGCGGCCCGCCCGGCCCGCCCGCTGTTGCGCCTGGGCCTGCGAGATCGGCGTCACGATGAGCTGGTCCATGCCGGACTTGCTGTTGTACACCTGCGGGGTAGCGGGCAAGGTAGGGGGTGGGTGCTGCAGGTGTGCACCTAAGCGGTGGTGGGTGCTGCAGGTGTGCACCTAAGCGGTGGTGGGTGCTGCAGGTGTGCACCTAAGCGTTGGGTGGGTGCTGCAGGTGTGCACCTAAGCGGTGGGTGGGTGCTGCAGGTGAGCACCTAAGCGGTGGGTGGGTGCTGTAGGTGTGCACCTGAGCGGTGGGTGGGTGCTGCAGGAGTGCACCTGAGTGGAGGTGGGGTGGGTGCAAGGACTACTAAACTAGCTAGGTACACTTGGAAATGGTGGAAAGTTTTGGAAGCCGGCTTGATTCTGCACAATGAACGCATGCCAAAGAAAGTATGGAAACATTACTAGTTGTGTTCCATATCTTCGTTATTCAAAACTAGAATTGCCTTGGTTTGCTCTGAGGCATGCCTTTGAGCAGACCAGCTTTAGTACCCCCGGGGGGCTGGTTTTGGGTCTTTGAGCGTGCGCAGGGTTGGCGTGGGGGTGTACGTTGTGTGTCTCTACCCTCCTGTGTGCAGCGGTCCTTTCTCCTCCGCCTGCTGAGGGTTTGTTATGCCCCATTTCGCAGGAGCTCCTGAGTTCTCGCTCTCGCTAACCTTAGTCGATTTTATTTCTCTTCGTTTTTCATTCGGCTGTTAATGGCGTGTTCGTCACCAAATATACAAGCTCGGAGGCCGTTGCGTCGCTTCTGTGTTCTCGCAAACCTCGGTGTTCCTTCTGGGCTGGGTACTAAATAGACTGTTCACAGCTAACTTAGCCCATGGATTCTTGAAAACTAAGCTTTTACATACATACATACATACTGGTATTGTTAAAATAACTTTAGATAACTGAATAAAGGGCGTGCTTATCTTATTATCTGTTGGTCTTTGATCTATTGACTCCAAAATCCCACTAAGAGTATGACATATAAATGTTAATACCTAAATTATTGCCATATAACATGCAATGATGACTTATATATTAGGTAAATTTTATTAAGCCTCATTAAATATACATCAATTACGCTATTAATTATAATAATACAATAACTCTTATAATGCTATAAAGTCTCTATTCAAAGAATCTAATGCAATTTTTTATAATTATATTTTCATTCAAAGGTCATTCTAGACGATTCAGTGCAACTTAGCAGCCTGAGCTGCCCAGAAGTTTGTGTGCGCCTTAATTGCCAAAAAAATTTGACTAAGGACGATCCGGACACTTGTCACTGCATCAGACGAGAAGCTGGCCCGTCGCGCTTATCAGTCTTGCGTAAGTTGAAGATCATTGATCTTTCGTTTACAGGCTCAATCTATCAATTTCTATTAATCTATCGAGGAACACCATTGAATTATGAAAATCATATGCAGGAGAAACAAAATGTATTCCACTTTAACCTGCAAGAAGCACTCCTTTGACTTTCATTAACTAAAGCAATGCTATTAAACATTTTTCTGCAGCATCTGTCTCCTGGTTCCGCTTTTGACACATACTCCCTTTCTCAGAAGGAGAGGGAAATAAGAGTCCTGTGAACAATACAGCCCTTCTCGTGCGAAACAGCAGCGTTCTATCTACTGTCGCCCAGTTGGCACCGCTCCCTGATTTGGAGCCTTCGGGTGATGAAGACGCTAACGTAGAAGGCAAAGAAACGGCTAGGACAGCTCTCGATCAGGCATCTGCTGCGGTGTCGGCATGGGAAGCACAATCTGCTGATTCCAACATTTCTACGGTGCCAAAAACACCAATTCCAGGACCTAGAAAAAAGTCCAAGCAGAAATCTTTTTCGACTAGCATATCAGAAGCAGCACCGACGCCCACAGAGCCGACTCCTCCGGTGCTCCCTTCGATGAGGTTTGGGCCTGGCTACATTCATAATATGCAGCAGCAGATTCAAATCCTCGTTGATTTCCAATTAGAGAGCCCACATGGTCTCGTTTATGTGCAGCTGAGCATTCTCCGAGAGTTTGCGATGAGAAGCAGCGCACTTGAGGCCAAAATAGATGCGCTAACGAGTGAGATAACAGGATATCGCTCTGAGATCAAGCGGCTGTCATCCGTTATAGACCTAATAGTGAATCTGTGCAAGTAAACTTTCGAAGCGATAAACACGTGGGAAGACTATGTCTGCTTCATTGAGAACCCCAAGGTCTTGCACGAGAATTTGGTGGATTTATAATATTTACTCCTTTGAGATTTAGACTGAGCAAATTCCTACATTAACTGTGTATATGTATATATGTATGTATATATGTATATGTATACAAAAAATACAAAAAACTGTACTGAAGTTTTAATAACTCTGTGCCCTTTGACAGAGAAATCAATTGCAACTCTTCGGACGTGCCAAGTGAGAAGATTCGGTACACGACATGCTCGACTCCACCCTAACGCTGAAGATGCAGGCCGTAGTGAACTACAAGGGAGTCGACATGCAACAGAGAGCCACACAGGCTGGTGCACCTACCAAGTTAAGTGACGACGATCTTGAATTTAAAGTTTTTTTTACCATTTGTTTAAAGTGAGTGCTATTTTTCACTAACATTTATAAGGAGATTTTCAACTCCTATGATTCAATTTAGGTTAGACAGCATGCACTGCTTGAATAAATTTCGAGAATAAGCAAAATTATATCTCCGGTCTACTAATGCCCGATTTTGAGTAGCAATACAATTTTTAAAAAGAAATTCATGAATATTAATTAAGATCTAATTGCTGCTGCTCATTTATCTTTACCAGAATTGGTCAGCACGCTCTACAATTCCGATGATAAAATATATCGAAAGGAATATACTAGATGTACTCTACTGCAAGAGCACAAATAAGTTTCAAATTCGGTTTTTTTCACCGGCGCCCGGGCGCACTGCGCTTGTGCTGGGATTTGCCTGGACAAACAGAGCGCCCTATTAACAGCGCCCGTCGTGGAGCGCTACCGCCCCCGTACTATTAAGCGCACCCCTATTTTCCCACTGGGTCGTTAAGATCGGACAATCCAAGCATCTCTGGTGGTTCAACACAATTTTCGCGTGAATGCATACCGCTCTAATGCCCCGATCAGTTTGTCACAATTTTCGGGCTTTCAGCATCGGCTTGGGAGTTATAACCAACTGGAAGCAGTGGAAAAAATATATTAGGAATGCTGATTTAGACACAAACAGCAATTTAATTTTCAACTGTAAGGTCATCAGCCAATTGTGTAAAGAAATGCTCGTTAATCTTTCCCGATTCGTCAACTTATCCTCAGTCTTTCTGATTCAAAGGGAGTGTGTTTCATGCCACAAGAAGTTTTAGAAGCTGCTAACTTATTCAACCCCATTTGGAGAGGTGCGCACTACTAAAACTCTTCTCTTCAATTATATTTGATGAAGTATATGTGAAGCCGTCTCTGCATCTGAGAGAAATGGGAGTCAGCATTCCTACCCATGATTTATCCACTGTATATTTACTGTCACGTGAGTGACTGTATTTGACTGTCACACTTGAGGGTCATAAGCAATTCCGTTTTTTTGAGGATTACAAAACGGTCACATAAACTCAGAAGTTTAGTGTATAGAGCGTTTTATATAGTGTGTTTATGTATAGATAAGAGAATATCTAGTATTATAAAAAATTTCAATTGATTAGGGACAATTTTGTTTGTCAAGCCAAAAATGAGTAATACTTTGACGCGGCGAAAGTAAATGTTCACGAGTGCCACAGCCTGCTCCTACGCCTGCTTCAACGACGCGAAAGTCAAAACCCAACTTTTTTCATTAGGTTTAAGTACGGCGACTTCGAAGGCATGTTCCGTTAGCATAGGGCTCGGTTCAGCGAGTTGTTAAACAACGTCACATATACAAGCTTTGGTGTGTCCATTGAAACAAAAGTGAGCATTGCTGTTTCTAAATTTAAAAAACAATTCTTTAGTATGTTTCTTACTTCTTATCACTGCGAGTCAGCGATCTCTTTCCTTCTTAAAATTTTCACTGTGTAGTAGTTTATTAACTTTCATTCATATCATTTATTAAGGCTCTCATGTCTGGCCCTGATAAACAGTTGATGGCTGACCGTCTGTATTACACTCCAAAAGTGGCACGTGATGCATACCCAGTACATACGGACCGATACCGAAGGGCGGGCAGCTATAAAGGCAGGAGGCGAGAAACCGGTTGAAAAGAAGCGCGAGCATGGCGACTTGATTTGCGCTGATTGGCCAAACGGGAAAGACAACTGGTGGCCGGCCATGGTTTGCCTGCCACCTAAAGGAGAAAAGCCTTCCCGAGTAGGCGGCATGCACGTCCAATGTTTGTGGCGAGCCGCCAATCCGTGGCTGGATTTTCAACTGGCGGCAGTTTGACAATCAAGCCGAGTTCAAGGACAAGAGCAAAGCCTTTTAAGCTTTTTGCTATAATTTAATGCTGTTACTGTTTGCGTTGTATTTTATTGTACTTCATTGTGTTTTGTTTTACTATTCGCTTTCCAAGTACTACGGAAGTAGTACAAATATTTCAATGCGTTAAAATTATAATTTGTAAGATACTGTAAACAATAGTGTATGAAATTTTAAATGCAAAAATATATTCGTAAAATTGTGTAATCTAAAAATGTTAATAAGTTTAAATTTTGTTTTTAATTTTTATTTTTAACTATATACTCTTTTATCTACACAATTTCGAGTCATATGTCCACTATATGGGACTGAAGACGTGATATTTTTATTATATAACTTCTTCGACTAGGTCATCTGTCCAGTTTGTGTGATTCCTTTATCTACATAGTGTCATTTGTCCGACCAGGTCATCTGTCCAGCTCGTGTGATTCCTTTATCTGCATAGTGTCATTTGTCCGACCTGGTCATCTGTCCAGCTCGTGTCATTGCCTGATCTGCATAGTGTCATTTGTCCGACCTGGTCATCTGTCCAGCTCGTGTCATTGCCTGATCTGCATAGTGTCATTTGTCCGACCTGGTCATCTGTCCAGCTCGTGTCATTGCCTGATCTGCATAGTGTCATTTGTCCGACCTGGTCATCTGTCCAGCTCGTGTCATTGCCTGATCTGCATAGTGTCATTTGTCCGACCTGGTCATCTGTCCACCTCGTGTCATTGCCTGATCTGCATAGTGTCATTTGTCCGACCAGGTCATCTGTCCAGCTCGTGTCATTGCCTGATCTGCATAGTGTCATTTGTCCGACCAGGTCATCTGTCCAGCTCGTGTCATTGTCTGATCTGAAGGAGGCAGCCCGAGAATCCGCAGCGCCTGCGCAGCTGGTCAAGGAGGACCCTTGAATCACTATGGGGGACGCCGAGCAGAACCTGGCCATTGGATTCGCAGTGGGCAGAAGCTTGTCCACAAACATATTGGACTGACCAAGCGATCGGTCAGGTGGGTGCCCCACAACCTGATGGAAGAATAGAAACAGGCTCGGGTTGACTGGTGCCGATTTATGGTCCAAAAGTTCAACGACGGGGTGTCAAAGCAGGTCGACATGATTGTCGCAGGTGATGAAGCGTGGATATATGACTACGACCCCGAAACCAAACAGCAGTCGGCAGTATGGCAGTTCCCCAATGAAGAACTCCGACCAAAGTGAAGAGGCCTAGGAGCGTTGGCAAACGGATGGTGGCTGTTTTTTTCTGAAAATCCGGCATTGTCGCGGTCGTTCCGCTGAAGGAGAGGCGGACCGTCACTCCAACTGCTACACCACCGTTTGCCTGCCTAAAGTGTTCCAAGAGCTCCGCTCCGCCATCAGCGCCCAAGGATCGGAACTCGCGGGATTCTGCTGCACTACGACAACGCCTCCGCCCACACTACAGCGGCAACTCTGGACTTTTCTGGCCCCTGAAAATGTCCAGCTCGTCACGCACTCGCACTATTTGCCGGACCTCGCTCCCTGTGACTTTTGGCTTTTCCCGAAAGTCAAAGAGCAGCTCAGTCGACGTCAGTTCGAATCTAATTCGGACGCTTTGGCGCCTCTGGAGACGGCGCTCGAGGGTCTCGAGAAGCAGAGCTTCCAGAGCTGTTTCGTGAAGTGGTTCGCGAGAATGCACTCCTGCATTCGGGTCGCTGGAGAATACTTTCAACTCTCGCAATGTGTCGACTGCAGACACTCGCCAGCATCAACAGTCCTGTGTTGCTCTGTTGCTCCGCCGGGAAGACAGATGCCGATATGGATGTTATGGACGGGCTTCCAGACAAAGTGAATAATGTTTCGCAGAAAGAAAAGGCATCTTTATACTACGTCAGCGGATATATTAGTTTCAAAGATAGCCTTGATTCCAAAGGTGGCCAAAGGTTGCTACTTTTTTCGTTTTTTGCTACTCGTTTTTTGCCACACTAAATTCTAGCTGCGTTAATAACACGGCCAAAGCATTTGCTACAATAAATGACGCATTTTTGAATGTGCCAATTGAGAGTGCTTTATTGTAACGCATTTAAAGAGACTGGAAATTATCCAGAGCCTCAGAAGGAATCGAGTACCACCGCACATCGGCTGCGCAAGTTGAATCCTTAATACATAATATCATCAGCAGCAGATTTTTGGAGACTTGCGTCATTTAAAAAATCTGTCATTTATTTTCTTCTATAATGCTGTACTCTTTATTTTTTTACATTTTCTTTTACTATTTCCCCTTCCATCATAGTTTGGAGCTATACGCTTGTATTTTCAGCTCAAAAACTTTCATTCATGTCCCTTTTGGTCTAACTTGCATTTTTAGTATATAAATCACGCGCATTTGATAAACAAAGAAAAGTTCTGAAATTGTTTGTTTGTTATACTGTAACTGCTCACCCTGAATTCATTTAATCAGCAGAGTTTTCTGCAAGCTCAAGTACTTTTGTGCTGCTTGATAACTGCACTGCCAGGACCAAAACTTCGAATGCATACTCAAGAGAAAAGGAATCAAAGCGCCACAATGCGCTCATCAAAAAATATTGGCTGTATACCTCAGCGTAGTTTGAGCACAATGTGCATAACATTAATGCATAAAAATCTTCACCTGAGCGGAGATGGGGTGGGTGCTACAGGTGTGCACCTGAGCGGAGATGGGGTGGGTGCTACAGGTGTGCACCTGAGCGGAGATGGGGTGGGTGCTACAGGTGTGCACCTGAGCGGAGATGGGGTGGGTGCTACAGGTGTGCACCTGAGCGGAGATGGGGTGGGTGCTACAGGTGTGCACCTGAGCGGAGATGGGGTGGGTGCTGCAGGTGTGCATCTGAGCGGAGGTAGGGTGAGTTATGAATGGAGGTGTCTTACCTTCTGCTTGACAAAGCCCGGATCAACGACATAGTAGATGCCATCGATGGTCAGCGAGGTCTCGGCAATATTGGTTGCTATGACAACCTTACGAGCGCCTGGAGGAGCCGGATCAAAGATTCTGGTCTGCATCTCTGAGGGCAGGGCAGCGTAGACGGGGTGGATGAAGAGCTGAGGCACGTCCGGTCCCAGCTGCTGCATCCGGTTGTAGAGGATCTCGCAGGCGGTGTCGATCTCCTCCTGGCCGGTGAGGAACACCAGGATGTCCCGGGCGGCTCGGTGAGGTGAATCTGCATCACGGTGATGAGGGCCGCGTCCAAATAATCGTGCTCGGGCTCTCGAGAGTACATCACCTCCACAGGGAACATCCGGCCGGGGATGCGGAAGATCGGGGCGCCGAAGAAGTACTGCGAGAACTTCACGGCGTCCAGCGTGGCAGAGGTCACGATGAGCTTGAGGTCCTGGGGCGCGAAGATAGGGTTCGAATGTGTCATGCTTTACTGTGTAGGCTGATATGGGAAAGTTATGATGGCTGCCCAGCAACTGGGGATCTGGAAGGCTGGCCCAGCAACTGAGGATCTGGGAGGCTGGCCCAGCAACTGAGGATCGGGAGGCTGTAGCAGCAACTGAGGATCTGGGAGGCTGGCCCAGCAACTGAGGATCTGGGAGGCTGGCCCAGCAACTGAGGATCTGGGAGGCTGGCCCAGCAACTGAGGATCTGGGCGGCTGGCCCAGCAACTGAGGATCTGGAGGCTGGCCCAGCAACTGAGGATCTGGAGGCTGGCCCAGCAACTGAGGATCTGGAGGCTGGCCCAGCAACTGAGGATCTGGGAGGCTGTCCCAGAAACTGAGGATCGGGAGGCTGTCCCAGCAACTGAAGATCGGGAGGCTGGCCCAGCAACTGAGGATCTGGGAGGCTGGCCCAGCAACTGAGGATTGGGAGGCTGGCTCAGCAACTGAAGATCGGGAGGCTGTCCCAGCAACTGAAGATCGGGAGGCTGGCCCAGCAACTGAAGATCGGGAGGCTGTCCCAGCAACTGGGGATCGGGAGGCTGTCCCAGCAACTGAGGATCGGGAGGCTGTCCCAGCAACTGAGGATCTGGGAGGCTGTCCCAGCAACTGAGGATCTGGAGGCTGGCCCAGCAACTGAGGATCTGGGAGGCTGTCCCAGCAACTGAGGATCTGGAGGCTGGCCCAGCAACTGAGGATCTGGGAGGCTGGCCCAGCAACTGAGGATCTGGGAGGCTGGCCCAGCAACTGAGGATCGGGAAGCAGACTGACACCGAGAGCATCTAAGAAGGTATCCGAGAGCGCGAGTTTGCTCACCTGTCGCTTCTGCACAGCAGACTTCATGAGGCCGAAGAGCACGTCAGTGTTGACAGTCCTCTCGTGGGCCTCGTCCAGCATGATGACGGCGTACTGGCGCAGGTCGGGGTCCAGCAGGCACTCGCGCAGCAGCATGCCCTCCGTCATGTACTTAATCTGCGTCTCCGGCGAGCTGCAGTCCTCGAACCGGATGGTGTAGCCGACCTCCTGGCCGAGCCGGCAGCCGAACTCCTCGGCCACCCGCTTGGCCACGGACATGGCGGCGACGCGGCGCGGCTGCGTGCAGGCGATGCGGCCGGATACGGTGTAGCCGGCCTCGGCCATGTATTGAGTCATCTGGGTGGTCTTGCCGCTGCCCGTCTCGCCGATCACAACCAGGATGCGGTTGTCCCGGATGGCCTGGGCGAGGAGGCGAGTGACGGGAGGTGAGAAGGGTCAGAATTCTAGTGAGAATGGCAGGGTGAGATTAACAGGCTAAGAGCGAGATTAGCAGGGCCAGCGTGAGAATGGCAGGGTGAGATTAACAGGCTAAAAGCAAGATTAGCAAGGCCAGCGTGAGAATGGCAGGGTGATATTAACAGGCTAAGAGCGAGATTAGCAAGGCCAGCGTGAGAATGGCAGGGTGAGATTAACAGGCTAAGAGCAAGATTAGCAAGGCCAGCGTGAGAATGGCAGGGTGATATTAACAGGCTAAGAGCGAGATTAGCAAGGCCAGCGTGAGAATGGCAGGGTGATATTAACAGGCTAAGAGCAAGATTAGCAAGGCCAGCGTGAGAATGGCAGGGTGAGAGTTAAAGTTGCTTTGCAGTGTCACTGAATTTTAACAGCCCTACAGCCAGAGTGCCGATATGTAGCGCAAACATCAAACGCACCTGGACCAGCTCAGTCTTCAGCCGGAAGATCGGCAGGCTCTCGCGCTGCTCCAGAATCGACTTGGCCATCTTGCGACCGGCGCCCAGCGACCGGGGTACAGCCGTGAGGGCCTTCTTCCACTCGGGAATTTCCGGCCCGCCAGAGCCCATCAGATCCTCGGAGTCGCCGCCCCCGCCGCTGGCAGCATCGGCGGCTTTGGTCTTGGCCTCGGCCTGCTTCATCTCCTTGCGCTCCTTGGCCAGCGCCTGCGACATCATGGCGGCCTGGGCCATTGTGCCTGCGGGCGATCCGATGATGAGAAACACTGTGAAGCTAGAATCAGTGTAATTGGAATAACTAAAATAATAGCACAGGTAAGAGAAGCAGTGGACAGTTAAGAGAAGCAGTGGACAGGTAAGAGAAGCAGTGGACAGGTAAGAGAAGCAGTGGACAGGTAAGAGAAGCAGTGGACAGCTAAAAGAAGCAGTGGACAGGTAAAAGTAGCAGTGGACAGGTGCAGGAGAAGCAGTGGACAGGTGCAGGAGAAGCAGTGGACAGGTGCAGGAGAAGCAGTGGACAGGTGCAGGAGAAGCAGTGGACAGGTGCAGGAGAAGCAGTGGACAGGTGCAGGAGAAGCAGTGGACAGGTGCAGGAGAAGCAGTGGACAGGTGCAGGAGAAGCAGTGGACAGGTGCAGGAGAAGCAGTGGACAGGTGCAGGAGAAGCAGTGGACAGGTGCAGGAGAAGCAGTGGACAGGTGCAGGAGAAGCAGTGGACAGGTAGCCACAGAAGCTCACCGTCGGGATTCTTGATGGTGCGCACAGGCGACAGCTCGGCCGCCTGCCGGCCGCAGCCTTTGAGAAACGCCGGCTCGTCCTCGACGATCTCAACCTCGAGGTCCTCGTCGCTGTTGTCCCCGTCGCCACCAGCGCCAAGCATGGCAGGGGCTGGGCCGCCCGGCGCCAAGTCGGCCGAGTCGCCAAAATATTCGCGCAGCTCACGCCGGTCGATGGCGCCGGCGGCCACCAGCTGCTTCATCTCCCAGCGCTCCGGGCTGGACATGCGCGGCCGGCCGCGTCGAGCATCGCCGGCGCCGTCTGCGTCGGAGGAAACCGGGGCAGCGGGGAAGCCGGCGTCGGTATTTCTGGGACGGTCGGGGTTGCGGAGCCTGTCGATGCCGTCCTCGCCACCCGGCCCGCTGTCGGCGGGTTTCGTCGGGTTCAGGTCCTCGCCGGTCTCTTGGTCGACGTCGCGCATCGACAGGCCGATACGGGTGCCGGCGTAACTCAGGCACTTCACCTTCACCGGCTGCCGCGCTTTCACAACGTCAGCGACCGCATTCACGCGGCCCTCCCGGCGCAGGTTGGAGATGTGCACCAGGCCTTCCCAGCGGCGGCGCCCGCGGAGGCCTTGAAGCTGCACGATGCAGCCGAACGGCAGGATGCTGCTCACCGTGCCGTCATAGATCCGGCCCGGCGTCGGCTCCTCCTCCGGGGCGTCGCGGTCACAGTTGGGGTTTCGGTCACGTTCACGGTCGGGATTTCGGTCACGTTCACGGTCGGGGTTTCGGTCACGTTCACGGTCGGGATTTCGGTCACGTTCACGGTCGGGGTTTCGGTCACGTTCACGGTCGCGGTGCTCACGATCATGGTCGCGATCTCGGGCTCGGTCACGTTCACGGTATTCACGATCACCGTCATGGTCACGGTTACGGCGTTCACGAGCACGGTTGCGGTCTTGATCACGATCACGGTCGCGGTCACGGTGTTCACGATCCCGGTTACTGTGTTCACGATCCCGGTCACGGTGTTCACGATCCCGGTTACGGTCACGGTGTTCACGATTACGGTCGCGGTGCTCACCATCACGGTCGCGGTGTTCCCGTTCACGGTCCCGATCCCGTCGATCCCGTTTCGGCGACTGTCGCGACGAAGAGTCGCCAGGCGAGTGCTTCCGCTTGACCGCCGCGACGGAGGCAGCGGAGGCGTGGCCGGCCAGCAGCTCCAGCTCGTTCATCATGTCCAGAGCGGCAGCCTGGTCGCCAGAGACGGCCGCAGCGGCGGGTGCCGGTTGAGTTGTTTTCGGAGTTTTAATCTGCTGCTCATTATTGTCATCTTCTTCGACGGGAGGCCGGTTTGGCATGGCGAGCGCCGGGCAGAGGCGCCGCTTTATGTCCAGGCTGTGCACCGGCTGCCGCTCGATCGCGTCAAACAGCGTCTCCTCGAAGCCCTTCAGCGTGCGCGTCTCCAAGTCGTCTGATTCGTTGTAGATTTTTGCGTGCCGAGGCGGCGGAGGCGGCTGCCCCGGCTGAGTCGGCTGCTGCTGGTCCTGCGGCTCCTGCTGCTGCTTCTGGCCGCCCTCGCCAGCGGCTTTCTTCGCCTTCTTCTTCGCTGGCGGCGGCGGCTTCATGGCCACCACTAGCGCGAGGATTTTGGCGATCAGCGCGTCCGAGAAAGTGGCGCCATTTTGCTGGAGGCGCGCTTTGAAGGCGTCAAAGCTGCGATTTCGGTGAGCAATGTTGATGACGAACTCAGCCAGGTCCCGGTCATTCAGACCTTCGTGGTTTTCCAGCTCAGTGCACACCTTGGCAACCAAGGACAGGTGCTCCAGCTGTGCCAGCTCATCCATTGTAGCGAGCTTGATTGAAGCATGAATGTGGATGAGAGATGCTTTTGAGTCAATGGCAACTCGTGAGGTGAGATAATTAACTAAGTTAGTGGGCGGGCAGTCCTGTCTTGGGGTGAGGTGAGATAATTAGCTAAGTTAGTGGGCGGGCAGTCCTGTCTGAGGTGAGGTGAGATAATTAGCTAAGTTAGTGGGCGGGCACTCCTGTCTGGGGTGAGGTGAGATAATTAGCTAAGCAGGTGGGCGGGCACTCATGTCTGAGGTGAGGTGAGATAATTAGCTAAGCAGGTGGGCGGGCACTCCTGTCTGAGGTGAGGTGAGATAATTAACTAAGCAGGTGGGCGGGCAGTCCTGTCTGAGGTGAGGTGAGATAATTAGCTAAGTTAGTGGACGGGCAGTCCTGTCTGAGGTGAGGTGAGATAATTAGCTAAGCAGGTGGGCGGGCACTCATGTCTGAGGTGAGGTGAGATAATTAGCTAAGCAGGTGGGCGGGCACTCATGTCTGAGGTGAGGTGAGATAATTAGCTAAGCTGGTGGGCGGGCAGTCCTGTCTGAGGCGAGGTGAGATAATTAGCTAAGTTAGTGGGCGGGCACTCATGTCTGAGGTGAGGTGAGATAATTAGCTAAGCAGGTGGGCGGGCACTCATGTCTGAGGTGAGGTGAGATAATTAGCTAAGCTGGTGGGCGGGCAGTCCTGTCTGAGGCGAGGTGAGATATAGATAATTAGCTAAGCAGGTGGGCGGGCACTCATGTCTGAGGTGAGATAATTATCTGGGCAGGTGTGCAGCCCGGTCTGAGGTAAGATAATTATATCTGGGCAGGTGTGCAGTTCGGTCTGAGGTGAGATAATTATCTGGGCAGGTGTGCAGTCCGGTCTGAGGTGAGATAATTATATCTGGGCAGGTGTGCAGTCCGGTCTGAGGTGAGATAATTATATCTGGGCAGGTGTGCAGCCCGGTCTGAGGTGAGATAATTATCTGGGCAGGTGTGCAGTCCGGTCTGAGGTGAGATAATTATCTGGGCAGGTTGTGCAGTTCGGTCTGAGGTGAGATAATTATCTGGGCAGGTGTGCAGTCCGGTCTGAGGTGAGATAATTATCTGGGCAGGTGTGCAGTCCGGTCTGAGGTGAGATAATTATCTGGGCAGGTGTGCAGTCCGGTCTGAGGTGAGATAATTATCTTGGCAGGTGTGCAGTCCGGTCTGAGGTGAGATAATTATCTGGGCAGGTGTGCAGTCCGGTCTGAGGTGAGATAATTATCTTGGCAGGTGTGCAGTCCGGTCTGAGGTGAGATAATTATCTGGGCAGGTGTGCAGTTCGGTCTGAGGTGAGATAATTATCTGGGCAGGTGTGCAGTTCGGTCTGAGGTGAGATAATTATCTAGGCAGGTGTGCAGTTCGGTCTGAGGTGAGATAATTATCTGGGCAGCTGTGCAGTTCGGTCTGAGGTGAGATAATTATCTGGGCAGGCGTGCAGTCGTGTCTGATGTGAGATAATTAGTCTGCCAGCCTAGCAAATCAGAGCAATAAAACAACAAAGAACTCGGGCTGCAGTGGCTGGTCATTTTTGCACTCTAAACATTAGCCCATCGGGTGCAGGAAAAAGCTGACTAATACGCATAAATTAAAATAATTCTCAAACAGAAGGGAACTATGACGGCCCGCAAACTGGGCGGAGCGTGAGGCTGGGGTTCAAAATGTAAAATTGTAATCAAAGTAGCCGCAAGCTATTAAAAAAGGGGGTGAAACATGATTTGTGCTGCTCGATAAAGAACCAGCGGCACAGGCTGGGCACTGCCAGCAGAGCTATGGGCATAAAGTACATGCGATAGTGCACTAGGTCGAGGAATTGGGCCATTGCTTTCATTCAGGTGAAACAGAGAACTCTACGCTTTATAGAAATTATATTTAACAGCTGGCATGAGCGCACAGCCGGCTTGTCCTTAGACATCAGTTCAGCATTATATCAGACATATTAGTGGCAAAATCAGGTACAGGTACGGACCTGAAGCTGGAGCACGGGGATGTATTTGAAGAGCAAAAAAGCTAATAAAAAAGTTGCCGCCCAGCCAGTCAGTACCGTCAGTACCAGAATTAACAGGAGAGAAGAAAACACCAAAAAATCATGTCGACTATGCCAGAACAGACGCTGCAGTAGCTACTCTTCGATTGATCAGTAAGTAGTATGAGAGTAGAGGCGAGAAAATTCCTGAATTTTTCCCTACATACACTCTAAATTTAGGATTCTAGGATTGGGATCACCAAACTTCCGGTGGGATTCTAGGATTGGGATCACAAAACTTCCGGTGGCATTTCCAGGATTGAGATCACTAAACTTCCGGTGGCATTTCCAGGGTTGGGATCACAAAACTTCCGATGGGATTCTAGGGTTGGAATTACTAAACTTCCGATGGGTATCTAGGATTGGGATCACCAAACTTCCGGCGGCATTTCCAGGATTGGGATCACCCAAACTTCCGGTGGGATTCTAGGATTGGAATTACTAAACTTCCGGTGGGTATCTAGGATTGGGATCACCAAACTTCCGGCGGCATTTCCAGGATTGGGATCACCAAACTTCCGGTGGGATTCTAGGATTGGAATTACTAAACTTCCGGTGGGTATCTAGGATTGGGATCACCAAACTTCCGGCGGCATTTCCAGGATTGGGATCACCCAAACTTCCGGTGGGATTCTAGGATTGGAATTACAAAACTTCCGGTGGGTATCTCGGATTGGGATCACCAAAACTTCCGGTGGCATTTCAGGACTGGGATCACCAAACTTCCGGTGGGATTCTAGGATTGATTAATCTCGGTGGCATTCCATGATCGGGGAAAAATAACTTTATTTGAACTAGTCATCTGTAAAATTGATACAATACGTAATAAATTTATTTTCAAAGGGATTTCCATGCAACTTCAAAGCTCCCGATAGGATACTTTTCAGACCGATATTGGGAGCGCCAGGCATCTACATCAGAGAAGCAGCATGAGGATTTCTTCAAGCCTTAGCTGTCGGCGGGCAGCAGGATTTTAGTGAATTTCCGCTCGGCCAAAAGTCGGACAGGCGGCGCCAGGTGGTCAACCAGCTGGCCGTGCAGGTGGCTGGAAGTCGGCAGAGCGGAGGCGATGCAGGCCAGCGAGTCGGACGGCAACTCGGCGAGGGCGGCGGCCACGCGGTCAACCAGGCGCCGCAGTCCGGTCGGGTCGGAGCGGGCCAAGCAGAAATGCGCGTGCCGGCCCAGCAGGTCGAAGAACCAATGGCAGGGCAGCTCGTGGCAGAACAAAGACCTGGGCTCGGCCTGTAGGGCAAAGCTGAGCAGCTCCTCAACCAGGTTGGACTCGAGCCTGCGGATGGCAGCGCTGAATGCCAGGGACAGCTCGGTGAGGCCGTCAGCCTCGAGCTGCTGCTGCCGCAGGCCGGGCAGGCTGGTTAACAAAGTGCGCAAAGCCGAGAATAGCAGGTCTTTGTCGCAGCTGTTTAGCACGCTTTTCAATAGGCGGCGACCTTTGCGAACCTGGGCGGGTGGTAGCGGGGGGGGATCATAGGCATAAACCGAAAGGGTAAACAGAAGGTGAACAGATAAGAGTTGGATAAACAGAGGGATCATCAGAGTGGGACGGTCAGAGGGAGATATAAACAGGGAAAATGGGGGAGAATAAGGGATGGATAATCAGGGAGGGAAAATCGGGAAGGGATAATCAGGGAGGGTTAATCACATCGGGATAATCTGGAAGGGATAATCACATCGGGATAATCTGGGAGGGATAATCACATCGGGATAATCTGGGAGGGATAATCACATCGGGATAATCTGGGAGGGATAATCACATCGGGATAATCTGGGAGGGATAATCACGGAGGGAAAACCGGGGAGGGAAAATCGGGGCGGGTCCTAGCCGCAACAGCCTGGCTCTTGGCTGTTCTCACTTACGGACAGCAGCAGTGGCAGCTCGGAGTCGCCAAAGAATCCCGAGCACAGAGCTTCGAGTGCCTTCCGCCGCTCAGTAACGCAGATGTGCCGCTTCTCCGGCTCCGAGCTGGTCAGGTACCGCTTCTCACAGTCGTCGAATCTCAGGTAGACGCAGTAGAGAGACTCGATGCGGAGCATGAGACCGAGATGGCGCAGGTGCTCAATGTCGGCTGGAGCGGCGGTCGGGGCCTCCGATGGAGAAGTCTGGAAATGGCAAGGTTGCATTGGGCAGTGCCACTTTGGTAGAGATCCCCTACTTCCGGATAGAGATTCCCCAGATTTCGGATAGAGATCCCTTACTTGGGGTTAGAGATGCCCCAGATTTCAGATAGAGACCCCCTACTTCAAGATAGATATTCCCCTACTTCAGGATCGATTCCCCTGACTTCAGGACAGAGATCCCCTACTTCAGGATAGAGATCCCCTACTTCAGGATAGAGATCCCCTACTTCCGGACAGAGATCCTCTACTTCCGGACAGAGATCCCCTACTTCAGGATAGAGATCCCCTACTTCCGGACAGAAATCCTCTACTTCTGGATAGAGATCCTCTACTTCCGGATAGAGATCCTCTACTTCTGGATAGAGATCCTCTACTTCTGGATAGAGATCCTCTACTTCCCGATAGAGATCCTCTACTTCCCGATAGAGATCCTCTACTTCCGGATAGAGATCCTCTACTTCTGGATAGAGATCCTCTACTTCCGGATAGAGATCCTCTACTTCTGGATAGAGATCCTCTACTTCTGGATAGAGATCCTCTACTTCTGGATAGAGATCCTCTACTTCCCGATAGAGATCCTCTACTTCTGGATAGAGATCCTCTACTTCTGGATAGAGATCCTCTACTTCCGGATAGAGATCCTCTACTTCCGGATAGAGATCCTCTACTTCCGGATAGAGATCCTCTACTTCTGGATAGAGATCCTCTACTTCCGGATAGAGATCCTCTACTTCCGGATAGAGATCCTCTACTTCTGGATAGAGATCCTCTACTTCCGGATAGAGATCCTCTACTTCTGGATAGAGATCCTCTACTTCCGGATAGAGATCCTCTACTTCTGGATAGAGATCCTCTACTTCCGGATAGAGATCCTCTCTAAGAGAAGCTCTACTAAAGAATAAATATTAGAAATTGGGAAAACACTGCTGGCACCTGCGCGTCGCTAGCGAGTCGGCGAATGTCGATAGTCTGCCGGGGAGTGTGCACCGAGGAGGTGGTCAGACAGCCAAGGGTGCCGCTCATCCGCAGCTCGGCGGCCCGGCGCCCGACCCCGCTTGATGCGTCGGCGTCGCCGCCGGAGGGCTGGTCGGACTGGCCGTCCTCGGCGGAGCGCGGCACCGGGATGGGCATGGAGGGGAAAATGCCCGGGTTGCTGCGACGGGCCTGCGGGTTGAAAAACAGTCTGCGATGCATTCTTGCGAAGACAATAGTGATTCGGGTGTGTGCTGCTGGGCGCTGGCGTTGAGGACTTGGGATGGAGGGTTCGGATTGGAGGGTCTGAACTCAGTGGAGGTAGGGGTTGGCTCAGTGGAGGGAGGGGTTGGCTCAGTGGAGGGAGGGGTTGGACTCAGTGGAGGGAGGGGTTAGACTCAGTGGAGGGAGGGGTTAGACTCAGTGGAGGGAGGCGTTAGACTCAGTGGAGGGAGGGGTTAGACTCAGTGGAGGGAGGCGTTAGACTCAGTGGAGGGAGGGGTTAGACTCAGTGGAGGGAGGCGTTAGACTCAGTGGAGGGAGGGGTTAGACTCAGTGGAGGGAGGGGTTAGACTCAGTGGAGGGAGGGGTTAGACTCAGTGGAGGGAGGCGTTAGACTCAGTGGAGGGAGGCGTTAGACTCAGTGGAGGGAGGCGTTAGACTCAGTGGAGGGAGGGGTTAGACTCAGTGGAGGGAGGGGTTAGACTCAGTGGAGGGAGGCGTTAGACTCAGTGGAGGGAGGGGTTAGACTCAGTGGAGGGAGGCGTTAGACTCAGTGGAGGGAGGCGTTAGACTCAGTGGAGGGAGGCGTTAGACTCAGTGGAGGGAGGGGTTAGACTCAGTGGAGGGAGGGGTTAGACTCAGGGGAGGTGTTGGGGGAGGGGTTACAACGGGTCTTCAAGGCAATCAAGCTCACCTGTTTGAGCCGCCAGGTTATATAATAATAGTCGGAAGTGACCGGATCTTCCATCTCCTTTTCCAGCACGCGGCTCTGGATGCCGATGACGGTGTCCTTGTCGCGGCGCGTCATAAAGTTGTCGTATTCAGACGGCCATCGGCGAAAAGACGAGAACAGAGAGTTGGGCTTCGGCTGCACCATGGGATGGGTCAGGCGAGGATCGCGGTGTTGCTGTTGATGCTGCTGAAACTGCTGCTGAAGTTGCTGCTGCTGCTGCTGCTGCTGCTGAAGTTGCTGTTGCTGCATGGGAGCGGCGGCGTTCATCCGCTGAGTCTGTTGAAGCGCGCGCAGGGCGGCAAGTTGCTGAGGACTTGGCTGCTGCTGCTGCTGGCCGCCCAGGTTCATGGAGCTCAGCAGCTGCTGGAACAAAGGTGGCAAAACGGGCTGCTGCTGCTGCTGCTGCTGCTTGGTGGCTGCCATAGTGGCGGCCATCGCCAAGTGCCGCATGAGGGCGTTCGGATCGGCCGTCATGCCGCTGGCGCCCAAGGCAGCGACAGCCGCAGCCGCCGCCTGCTGCTGCTGATGCGTCGGCAGGCGGCTCAGATTGGCTGCCATAGCAGCGGCCCAGGCGGTAGGCGGCGGCATCTGCAGCGGCGGCGGCGGCGGCAGCTGCTGCAGCGCCGGCTGGACTGCGCCGCCACCGACAGCGGCAGCCGCAGCGGCGGGCGCGTAGGTGGCGCTGTTGCTGTTGCGGGGCCGCATCGGCCGGTTCTTGGACACCGTGATGATTGACGGGTCGTCAAGTTCATCGTCGGAGTCAACTACCAGGCGGTCGCAGAAGGCGTTCAAGTCCTCCAGCGGACAGAACTCGTCCAAATCAGCCGCGCCGTCGAGATTGGGCGTGGCGACTTTTGCCGGCTGCTCCGGCGGCTTGTGATGGTGCTGGTGGTGCTGCTGCTGGAACTGCGCCTGCTGCTGCTGGAACTGCAGCTGGTGCTGCCTCTGCAGCTCCTCCAGCTGCTTCTGATAGGCCTGGAGGTGCCCCTGGGGCAGGCGCATCGCAGCTGCTCCCAGGCTGTCCCCATTGTTGCCGCGGCTGTCTTCCCGCTGGCCTTCGTCATCGTCATCCAGGCCGGCGAACTCCACGAATTCGCCATCGTCCTCGAGGCCGGCCAGCCGCTCGTGCTCGGCCTCCCAGTCGGTGGCCTCGGCAGCTCCGCCGAACGTCTCATCGTTCAGGTCGTCCTCGAGGGCGGCCCCTTCGTCGTCCAGCACCGGAGCGCTGGGGAAGTCGAAGTAGTCCGACATGCGGCTCTGCTGATGCTCACAAAACTGTCTTTAATATAAATTTGTGCAGCTTGCTCAAAATTCCGTTGATCAGCAAAGCTGCAGCCGCTGCATCATCAGTCGAATCGAGGGTTAAAGCGGCTTGTGGAGAGAGAAACCTTCAGGAACATAAAGCAAGATCTAGAAATTAAATAACTTCAGATCGAACATACGAGCGCGAGCCTTCAATTTCTCTTTAAGTAAAGGAATCCAATCTAAGGAAACATAGCAAGTATATGAGAGATTCACGGACTACTCAAGCAGGACTGGAAACTACGTTTCTTGGGAAATTTTAGGCCGGTTTTTTCGAGACAAAATTACACTACGGAGATAGGAAGTGTTGATCCAGTGTTTATGTTTAATTCTACGTAGATTTTCAGTACCTAAAATCATAAAAACACATGGCACAGCTCTACTCATTGGTTTTTTTCGAATCTATTTTATCGATTCTGTTTACACACTGCTACACAGCTAAGAGTGACAAAATAGACTCATAAAAGCAATGAGCCGAGTCGCGGAATTTTAATGTTTTTTAGGCACAGAACATGTACAATTGTATGCAGAATATAAAATTAACATAAAACTTATTTTTCTGAACAAACAGCTTCATGAATATAATTAGAGCTATAAAAAAGGCACAACATATCATAAGATGAACATTGGGTTCGCCTCCTATCGAAAGAAATAACAATTTTTGTGCTGAAAAATGAAAACTTCCTATCTCCGTAGCGTATTTTTCCGAAAAAACCGGCCTCCTAAAACTACTTAAGTAGTCCTTGGAGAGATCCTTAATTAAAAAAACTACTAGGCTTCCACTAGATAAATTTCCTGGGGAAAAAACGAAGACAAAGACCCGACTGACTTGGCATCTCACAATTTTTAGTGTCAAATTAAATGCGACTGTCAAATTCTAAGAAACCAAAGCGAAGGCCAATTGCATTCAGGTCTGTCTAGCAGCTTCCAGCTGGCCCAGCAGCAGCTGCATCCGATGCTTCATCACCGGCTGGCCTCGCTGGTTCACCCGGCTCATTGCCGCGTTCCGCTCCCGCCGCTGCGCCTGCCGAGCGGCCCGCTTCGCCGTCCGCGCCTCCGTCGCCGCCTGTCGCTCCTGACGACGGCGCTGCTGAGCGGCCTCGAGCTTGGCCAGCTTGCCGCGGTGCGACGAGGCCGAAGGCTCAATTGGCTGCTTCTGCTGCTGCTCGTCCTGCTGCTTCTGCTGCCGGCGTCGCCGCCCAAACACGGCGGACTGCGCCAGGAGGCCTTCGCGCTTGAGGAAGTCGCGGTATTCGCGTGCAGCGGCCGCCAACTGCGGATCAGCCCGGGCCGCCACCCTGGCCAGACTGCTGCTGCCGGCTTTGATTTTCTTTCGCTGCTGTTGCTGCTTTTGCTGCAGTTGCTGCTTGTTCCGCTTGCTATTGCTGTTGGAATTTGTTTTGCTGGATGAGTGCTCGGGCTTCATCGTAGCTGAGCTAGTAACAGAAACGACATGACAACTTTCTCTAAAGGATGGGATTAAAATGCTTGCCATAAGAGCAGGGCAACTTCAACTGAGCATTGTGTAAGACCAGAACCCGATGAAAGCGGTACCCAGGCCAAGAAGCATCCCGGAGTCACTTGCGTCGCCCCAGGGTCGTTTCAGATGCGTTGCAGATGACAGGTCAAATAGGAATTTTTTATTAGAGGCAGGGGGGTTGTGTGCACCCTGGCGCACTTTAAGCGACATAGGCACACAACTGGCGAGAGGCATTACTGCCCATTCCGCCGACTCCCCTGAGCAGGCATACAAGCGCGCGGATACGTACGCAGGCACACACTCACACAGGAGTGTACAGCGGCCCTAACTTTATTTTATCGTTAGGCATGTACACTTCACTGCGCCTTGGGGGGTTGGCTCTCAAGGCCGTTAATTGCACGAGCAGAGCCAATTCAGCCCCAAATTAATGTGACTGCACTTGGAATCGAGCCTGGGTCGCTGGCACACCAGAGCAGCTGCGCTACCGCTGGGCTACGCCCCCCCCCCTGGTCAAATAGAAAATAAGTGACTCTAAACGACGAGATGTACAAGTCGCCAAAAAATCGTCAAAGAGTCGCCCAGAATCAACTTGAAGCGTTTTATTGTCTGCGACTCTGAAACGATTCTGGGGCGACGCTACCGACGCAAGTGATTGTGGCGCCATTCTAGTGACTCTGGGGCGAAGCTGCCGACGCAAGTGATTGTGGCGCCATTCTAGTGACTCTGGGGCGACGCTGCCGACGCAAGTGATTGTGGCGCCATTCTAGTGACTCTGGGCGACGCTGCCGACGCAAGTGATTGTGGCGCCATTCTAGTGACTCTGGGGCGACGCTGCCGACGCAAGTGATTGTGGCGCCATTCTAGTGACTCTGGGGCGACGCTGCCGACGCAAGTGATTGTGGCGCCATTCTAGTGACTCTGGGGCGACGCTGCCGACGCAAGTGATTGTGGCGCCATTCTAGTGACTCTGGGGCGACGCTGCCGACGCAAGTGATTGTGGCGCCATTCTAGTGACTCTGGGGCGACGCTGCCGACGCAAGTGATTGTGGCGCCATTCTAGTGACTCTGGGGCGACGCTGCCGACGCAAGTGATTGTGGCGCCATTCTAGTGACTCTGGGGCGACGCTGCCGACGCAAGTGATTGTGGCGCCATTCTAGTGACTCTGGGGCGACGCTGCCGACGCAAGTGATTGTGGCGCCATTCTAGTGACTCTGGGGCGACGCTGCCGACGCAAGTGATTGTGGCGCCATTCTAGTGACTCTGGGGCGACGCTGCCGACGCAAGTGATTGTGGCGCCATTCTAGTGACTCTGGGGCGACGCTGCCGACGCAAGTGATTGTGGCGCCATTCTAGTGACTCTGGGGCGACGCTGCCGACGCAAGTGATTGTGGCGCCATTCTAGTGACTCTGGGGCGACGCTGCCGACGCAAGTGATTGTGGCGCCATTCTAGTGACTCTGGGGCGACGCTGCCGACGCAAGTGATTGTGGCGCCATTCTAGTGACTCTGGGGCGACGCTGCCGACGCAAGTGATTGTGGCGCCATTCTAGTGACTCTGGGGCGACGCTGCCGACGCAAGTGATTGTGGCGCCATTCTAGTGACTCTGGGGCGACGCTGCCGACGTAAGTGATTGTGGCGCCATTCTAGTGACTCTGGGGCGACGCTCCATCAATTCCATCGATTCCAGAGTCGCATTTGAGGCACTTCAGAGTCGCATTAGAGTCGCTGAGTTGTGTTTGAAGCGTATTTGAGTCGCTTGATGAATCAGAGTCACATTTCCGGCGTTTCAGCGGCGTTCTGTAGTCGCAAAAGTCGCAGAAGAAGCGTTTTAGCGTCACTGTAGAATCGTTAGTGCGTCACTTCTGAGGCGTTCTAGAAGCGTTACAGAGTCGGTACTACCGGCCTTAAACAGACTGCTGGATAGTCATTTCTGGGCGAATAGAAAATACATGCTCATCGACTCAGAAGTGATGCACTACAGATTCTACAGCGAGGCTGAAGAGCTTCTGCGACTTTTTGGTGATTTGTATCGTGACATCTTGTCGGTTTGGAGTCGTTCAGAATCACTTCTTTTCTATTTGACTTATGTCATCCTGGGGGACCTAGATGACATAGGTCAAATAGAAAAGAAGTGATTCTGAACGACTCTAATTGCACTCTAACTAGCCTACTGAGTTAGTAGAAAGTTAAGCGCCAGCACAACGATTCTTGGACGACTTCTTCGCGACTCTTTTACAATTCTAAAACTCACGTGACACAATTGTAATGCAACAGTCGCCTCTCTGTTCGCATTTGACGCGTTTGAGTTGTCAAAAAGTCACAAGAGTCGCCCCAGATGCATAAGAGTCATTAGAGAATTGTTTGCAATGACTATTTAGCGACTCTTGTCATGGTATCGTTTTCAATGTGATAAATTAGCCTGCAAAACAACTCTGACTTTTGCCCTTTTGCAGAACTGAAGGTTCTATATGCAAAGTTTATATTTCTGAAGCTTCTAACAAGTTGCAATCAATGTTGCCCAATAATATAAATATTGTCTTAAAAACTGCAGGATTTGCCAACACTTTAAGAGCCTTTAAATTAAAAGGTAGACTGCAGCAGCAGTGGCACAACCATTCTGCCCCCCCCCCCAGGTCTTTACCTTCTAGAATCCACCCCCTCAACAAATTTCTTGTTGCACTACTGAGCAGCAAACACAAAAATAAATGTTTTCAGCTTAACATGTTTAAAAAAATTAGACTATTAAATATAATTATTATTGTTCAGGTTTATCAAAGTATACTTGAAAACTATAAATGAATTCTATAGAACTTTTATAAAGGATTTTGTTTTGAAATTGATATCTCTTTTGATTTATTATCACCCTATTTTACCAAAAAAAACAAAAAATGGCAATTTATAGTTTAAAAAATCATTGTATGTATTATGGTTCAAATGAATTTTTATTAGGGGTCACAAAATCCCATATTCTGTCAATCCTGGGATCCCAGGATTAGGAAATGTCAAATCCCAGGATTCTAGGATTATCCCGGGATTGATATTTTCCAGTACTATCCTTGTCATAACATTGTTATAATGTCATAAAAATGCTGCAACTAACATTTTTATAATGCTTACAGTTATGGTAGGAGCTAAAGGTGTAATGCTAGGCTGGTAATGTAATATATAACATTATAACAATGATGTTATTATACTCGTAGTATATTAAATAATATAGTAATATATTACTACTTGTAATATCAATATTATAATATGCATATATATTATAGGCTCATTCCATATAAGATGGACATATTTGGAAAATAGAAAAAAGTCAATATTTTTGCTTGCCATTGCCTAATTAGCCTACTTTTTTACCAAATGTTTATATTGTGCAATATATACAATCTAAGAATAAAGGAATGGTAAAATGTTGGATTAGTATGTTATCAATTGGCAAAAAGTCATTTTTGTAAAAATTTGGACATTTTTCGAAGCAAAAGACATCATTAAGATTTTGTACCTTTTAAAAACAAATAGAAAGCTTTTGAAGGTTGAAACAAACTATAGATAAAAGTATAGTACTTGCATAATCAGATAAAAGCATTGGTGACCAAAGAATCTATTATATTTTTAATGTATTTGTACCTCAAAGTTACTGAATTGACAGAAAAAAATATGTTACGACCATAATGTTACAACCATAAGGCTGCCTTTTCTTTTGTATCTTTGTTGCCTTTTGAGTTTATATATTCTAATAAAAGAGTATGATTTCTAAAGATGTTCTTAGTCAAATTTAAAAAATGTATTACAAAATATCAAAAATGAAAAATGTTATAAGACTTTTACCTTTTAGTTTCTATATGTCAAAAATCCTGTCGTTACGACCATAAGTGTCATTTAAGGTTTAATAGCATCTATACTAATGATGATATCTATATGAAACTCTATAAATATATTCTAGACAAAATAATCTTTCATTTAAAATATTGGTTTAGTATATTCTATTATTAGATTTCATTTTATAAGTAAAAATAACCTGTCATGTTACGACCATGCTTATATGGAATGAGCCTATGTATAACATATATTAGATTATGTAATGTACATGTATCACTGTGCAAAGCAATAGGCCTATGAATGTATATATTATATTCACAATCACAACCTACTACTGTCTGGGCCGTGGGCATTCACTTTGTCAGGGTTGTCACAACATGCACTGTGTTCAAAATTTAAAGTCAACTCAAATATCAAAGATTTTAGAAAGTGGGCAGCAGAAAGTGGACATGGATGCATGTATGTTCCATATTTTACCTAACTATCTTGCTAATTGCTATTATATTAGACATAATAAAAACATAGCATAAACTTTCTGGGATTGAATCTTGACCCTGTGAATCCGGAATCCCAGAAAAAGCCCTAAATCCCAGGATCCAGGGATCCCAGGATTGTGACCCCTAATTTCTATACACTTAATATTTTTTAAGTTTAAAATGAATTTTATATGATTTTAAAGATAAACAAAGAAAAAGTCCTATATATAAATTAAGATAAGCATCTATAGAAAATGTAATTTACAATAAAATCATCACTCAAACATGTGCAACAACTAGCTGACCTAGCATAAATTAGGGTAGACTAAGATAAGTTGCTTTTGAACAAATTTTGAAGCCCAATTAAGCATTTTGACTTTGTTTTAGGTAATTTTAAAGCTAAGTTGCATTTTTCAATCAATTCAAAACTCAACAATATATTTCAAAGGTTGTGAATATTTATCATTATTATCATAATAAATAAATAAAAGAAAAAATAAGTTTGGCTATTTTTATTAACTATAATATAATTTATAAGTTAGTAAGCTATTTCATGTATAATAGAATAGATTTTTTTAAACCTTTAAGGAAGAACAAGCAAAGGGAATAATTAGGAATATTATATCAACTCAAGCTTATAAAGTAGTCACTTGCAAAACCTAGCTTCTTAGTATCACTATAAGTAGAATGATGTATCATTTGTATGTATAAATTATTTGGGCTCTACTTAATGAGCTTAAGTTGATAGGCTCTTTTACTTTTATAGCCTCATACCTCTGGCACCCACAAATCCATCTTTGTCAATCAATTAATAACATTAATAACATTAGCCTGCTGCATTAATTTTCATTAATATTAATAATTATAATAACTACTATACCCAACAGAGGTTCATCATTAATAATCAAGCAATAGCCTATCTTGAGTCCTTTGCCCATAGGGCATAAAACAATCAAAGTTCTTATCTCAAAGAAAGCTCTGAGACTTATTTGTTCTACAACATATAAATTACTGTAGTGGCAGCTTTACCTTATTGAAAGTAACAAGTTTGATAAATTGACGCATTAATTTATGGTGTTAGAATTTTCTAGTGTCTACCCTTTGAATGACTGCGGCGCTATACAACTACTTAGCTACGATAACAACTATCACCTCCCAGAATTTGAGGACCTTGGCAGTTGGAGTAAAACAGGAGAAAGAATTTCCTTGTGATTTGTCTGCGCAATTTTTTGGATTCATTTGTGCGAACATAATGCCAACTAGTTTTAGAAGAAAACATAAACCCAACCCAATTTTTTTCTTTTTTCACCTCCACCTCATAACTTAAAATAAATAGCCAAAACCTTTAAAGTAAGATCCACAAGAAAGTATCCTAGCCTTTTAGGCTATGAGATGACTCAGATCATAGTCTAGATCATGGTAAATATATATTAGAACAAAAATTTAAGGGTTTTTTTTTCAAATTTTATCCCAATATAAATTATAAAACAATATGGACCTATTAAAAATATATTAAGAATAATATAATTTATTAGTTTTGGAAAGAAGAGTTTTAGTAAACTAGGGCTAAGTATCTTTCTAAAAAAATTGTTTTATTTTTTCAACTTTGTAAAAATTTTATTAACTTTTAGTTTTAGGCTTAGTTTATTTTTATTTTTAGGGCTTTTTGAAAAAAATTTTGCTATATAATCTATATATACCAAAACAAACTTAAACTTGGTCACTTTATATACCAACCATGATTGGGCCTATGAATAATGAATCTTTGGATTTCAATATTCAACTTGAAAATTCTATATGCTAAGTCTAAGATTCTTAGTAGGCCTAAGAAGCATAAATATGCCAAAATTTTCTGGCATAGAAAGGCGTGGCCTATAATAAAACAAACTCAAAACAAAATATCATAACTCATAAGACATAACTCTAAGTCTAGCCCCCCCTAACTAAAAAAACAAAATAGGCAGCATAGGCCTAGTAATGGCCATTATAAACCAGAACTATTGTAGCTCAAAAATTTCTAGCAATGTCCATTAGGCCTAAGCCTGTATATTTTGGTTAATTTGGTTCATCAACATCAATCAATGAATTCCCTATTAGATAGGATAGGCCTAGGGCTGACTAAGCCTAGGCCTACCAATCATTGAACAATTTTTGCCAAATATAAAAATATAACCAAAGTCAAGGTCGGTCATTTTAGGAATTGAAACCTAAGCACAGGTGCGTAGACGGAAAAGCCTATTGTAGAAAAGCATTAAGTAGGCCTAGGCCTATTGACTGTTTTTTGAGTTAATTTTTTACTTTGAGTCTGAAAAATCGCTTTAGAAGTTTAGGCCCCATAGGCGAATTACAATCACTTCGGCGACAAGTCACTTCGGCGACAGTCACTTCGGCGACAAGTCACTTCGGCGACAGTCATTTCGGCGACACATTTGGATCACTTCGGCGACAATTAATAACAGCTAAATACTGTAAGTTTTCTGTTTAGAACGTATTTATAATACATGTATTTTTTGCCAATGAAACTTCACGATTAAAGTGTGATTTATCCGGATTTATTAAAAAAGCAACACAAATCTTCAGCATTTCGTTATGATAATTGAATTAGATTAAGGCTTTTCATATTACCAATTCCAGAATCACAAATCGGTTCGGATCTTCCAAGAAAAACGGTAGTATAACTATTTAACTCTGTTGAATGTTTGACTGCCTTAACAACCTCACTTACATGTAGCACAATTTTTCACTTTCTTTTTGGCGATTGTCATTCAATAATAAAAACTTAATTTATAGCACGTACTAGCAATCTACGCCCCCCGTTGGGGAGCCAAAGAAATGCAATACACGTTTTTTTAATAAGCTACATGTATCCTTGAAATCTTAAAAAATCTCCTGTCAAACCTTGTAAGCCTTGACATGTCAGTAATCCCCCCCACAAGCTTTAACATATCAACTCCCCCCCTTGACATCTCAGCAATGCAATGGATTCCCAAATGAATCTCTTAACTTCGACATGAAGCTTCTTTTATTTTTTACATTACGCTTTTTTTATCAGCGATCCCTCCCCTGAGGAGGCATCAAATAATGTAATAAAAAGTTTTCAATAAACTACATGTAGCTTCTGACTTTAGCTTTGAAATCTCATTTATACCCCCGTGAGCCTTGACATGTCAGCTATCCCCCCCGTAAGCCTTGACATGTCAGCGATGGCCTCCATAAACCTTGAAATCTGAAAAATCCCCCGTTAACCTTGAAACCCGATAAAATATAACCCTCAACCCACACCTGACCTAAACCTAACTTTAACCCAACCTAAAGCCTTGAATCTCAGCAATTCTTCTCCCCTAAGCCTTGACATTTTAGTGATTCCTTCTTTAAGAATCACAGCACTATAACGATTCCCTCGCTTTGACATCGTAGCAATTCCCAAATGAATCTTTTAACTTCGACATGACTTTTCTTTTATGTATACATAGTGCTACTTTTATTTTTTACATGACTCTTCTTCTATCAGCGCCCCCCCGTGGCGAGCCAACAAAAAATGTAATAAAAAAATTGAGTAAAGTAAATGAACTTTGAAGTAGCTTCTGACTGTTGCTTTGACATCTCAGAAACGCCCCCATAATCTCAGTTATTCTCTGTGAGCCTTGACGTCTCAGTTTTTCTCCCTAGCCCAGCACTATAGCTTCATTTAATTTTTACATGACACCTTTCATGTCTAACATGACGCTTCTTTTATTCTACCATGATGCTTCTTAATTTTTTAAATGACACTTTCATTAGTTTTTAAAGGAGGCTTCTATGATTTTTATATGACGCTTCTATGATATTTTACATGACGCTTCTATGACTGTTTACATGACGCTTCTATGATTTTTACATGACGCTTCTATGATTGTTTACATGACGCTTCTATGATTTTTTATATGACGCTTCTATCATTTTTACATAACGCTTCTATGATTTTTACATGACGCTTTTATGATTTTTTACATGACGCTACTATGATTTTTACATGACGCTTCTATGATTGTTTACATGACGCTTCTAGGATTGTTTACATGACGCTTCTATGATTTTTACATGACGCTTCTATGATTGTTTCATGACGCTTCTATGATTGTTTACATGACGCTTCTATGATTTTTATATGACGCTTCTACGATTTTTGCAGGACGATTCTATGATTGTTTACATTACGCTTCTATGATTTTTACATGACGCTTCTATGATTGTTTCATGACGCTTCTATGACTTTTACATGACGCTTCTATGATTTTTATATGACGCTTCTACGATTTTTGCAGGACGATTGTATGATTTACATGACGCTTCTATGATTTTTACATGACGCTTCTATGATTGTTTCATGACGCTTCTATGACTGTTTACATGACGCTTCTATGATTTTTACATGACGCTTCTATGATTGTTTACATGACGCTTCTATGATTTTTTATATGACGCTTCTATCATTTTTACATAACGCTTCTATGATTTTTACATGACGCTTTTATGATTTTTTACATGACGCTACTATGATTTTTACATGACGCTACTATGATTGTTTACATGACGCTTCTATGATTGTTTACATGACACTTCTATGATTGTTTCATGACGCTTCTATGATTGTTTACATGACGCTTCTATGATTGTTTATATGACGCTTGTATGATTTTTACATGACGCTTGTATGATTGTTTCATGACGCTTCTATGACTGTTTACATGACGCTTCTATGATTGTTTATATGACGTTTCTATCATTTTTACATAACGCTTCTATGATTATTACATGAAGCTTCTACGATTTTTACATGACACTTCTATGATTTTTTACATGACGCTTTTATGATTTTTAACATGACGCTTCTACGAGTTTTTGCAGGACGATTCTATGATTTTACATGACGCTTCTATGATTTTACATGACGCTTCTATGATTTTTACATGACGTTTCTATGATTTTTTACATGACGCTTCTATGATTGTTTACATGACGCTTCTATGATTGTTTACATGACGCTTCTATGATTGTTTACAGACGCTTCTATGATTGTTTACATGACGCTTCTATGATTGTTTACATGACGCTTCTATGATTGTTTACATGGCGCTTCTACGATTTTTTACATGACGATTCTATGATTTTTACATGACGCTTCTATGATTGTTTACATGACGCTTCTACGAGTTTTTGCAGGACGATTCTATGATTTTACATGACGCTTCTATGATTTTACATGACGCTTCTATGATTTTTACATGACGTTTCTATGATTTTTTACATGACGCTTCTATGATTGTTTCATGACGCTTCTATGATTGTTTACATGACGCTTCTATGATTGTTTACATGACGCTTCTATGATTGTTTACATGACGCTTCTATGATTGTTTACATGACGCTTCTATGATTGTTTACATGGCGCTTCTACGATTTTTTACATGACGATTCTATGATTGTTTACATGACGCTTCTATGATTGTTTACATGACGCTTCTAAGATTTTTTACATGACACTTCTATGATTGTTTACATGACGCTTCTATGATTGTTCACATGACACTTCTATGATTGTTTACATGACGCTTCTATGATTGTTTACATGACGCTTCTATGATTTTTTACATGGCGCTTCTATGATTGTTTACATGACACTTCTATGATTGTTTCATTACGCTTTTATGATTGTTTACATGACGCTTCTATGATTGTTTATATGACGCTTGTATGATTTTTACATGACGCTTCTATGATTGTTTCATGACGCTTCTATGACTGTTTACATGACGCTTCTATGATTGTTTATATGACGCTTCTATCATTTTTACATAACGCTTCTATGATTATTACATGAAGCTTCTACGATTTTTACATGACGCTTCTATGATTTTTTACATGACGCTTTTATGATTTTTAACATGACGCTTCTACGAGTTTTTGCAGGACGATTCTATGATTTTACATGACGCTTCTATGATTTTACATGACGCTTCTATGATTTTTACATGACGTTTCTATGATTTTTTACATGACGCTTCTATGATTGTTTCATGACGCTTCTATGATTGTTTACATGACGCTTCTATGATTGTTTACATGACGCTTCTATGATTGTTTACATGACGCTTCTATGATTGTTTACATGACGCTTCTATGATTGTTTACATGACGCTTCTATGATTGTTTACATGACGCTTCTATGATTGTTTACATGACGCTTCTATGATTTTTACATGACGCTTCTATGATTGTTTACATGACGCTTCTATGATTGTTTACATGACGCTTCTATGATTGTTTACATGACGCTTCCATGATTTTTATATGACGTTTCTATGATTGTTTACATGACGCTTCTATGATTGTTTACATGACGCTTCTATGAATGTTTACATTACGCTTCTATGATTTTTTACATGACGCTTCTATGATTGTTTACATGACGCTTCTATGATTGTTTACATGACGCTTCTAAGATTTTTTACATGACGCTTCTATGATTGTTTACATGACGCTTCTATGATTGTTTACATGACGCTTCTATGATTGTTTACATGACGCTTCTATGATTGTTTACATGACGCTTCTATGATTGTTTACATGACGCTTCTATGATTGTTTACATGACGCTTGTATGATTGTTTACATGACGCTTCTATGATTGTTTACATGACGCTTGTATGATTGTTTACATGACGCTTCTATGATTGTTTACATGACGCTTCTATGATTTTTATATGACGCTTCTATGATTTTTATATGACGCTTCTACGATTTTTTACATGACGCTTCTACGATTTTTTACATGACGCTTCTATGATTGTTTACATGACGCTACTATGATTTTTACATGACGCTTTTATGATTTTTTACATGACGCTTCTATGATTGTTTACATGACGCTTCTATGATTGTTTACATGACGCTTCTACGATTTTTTACATGACGCTTCTATGATTGTTTACATGACGCTTCTATGATTTTTTTACATGACGCTTCTATGATTTTTTACATGACGCTTCTATGATTCTTTAAATGACGCTTCTACGATTTTTATATGACGCTTCTACGATTTTTAACATGACGCTTCTATGATTGTTTACATGACGCTTCTATGATTTTTTAAATGACGCATCTATGATTTTTATATGACGCTTTTTTTTAAAGTCTTTTAGTTTTCCTGACGTTGAAAAGCTTTAATTAAAAAAATTCCACTCTATGAAAATATGAACCATCGTCGCTGCATTTAGCATTTCAGTTTGTTCACCTCTAGGCTAGCTCTCATCGTTTTGATAACATGAAATTTTTCACTTATATAATTCAACACTTTAAAATCCAAGCATAGAGTAAATCACACGAAGCAGTTATGACATAATCAGTTTCTCAGTCAGTCAGTATCAGTTAACAATATGGTTACACAATTTAAATCAAGTCTGGTGCTACGCTTCCACACTGCATTTTCAATTCAAGTCGGAGTTACAATTCAGTTATGATGCAATCTATTTCAGAATCAGAATTCAACCAGTCAGTTTTTTCTCTAGCATTCTTACAATGCATTTCAAGTCGAAAAGTTTGCTTGACCTTTGCAAAAAAGCATGTTTTTCGAATATTTAATGCCTTTAGCATCGAGCAATTTCTTAGCCACGATGCATGTACAGTCACGGGAAAATTTCTGATCGAACAGTGCAAGTTCGAACAAAATCGGTCCAGCCATTTTTTCTCTAATCGATCACATAGACACAGACAGACCATTTTTAGTATATACGAGGCCAACTCCTCCTCTGGAGGAGAAAGGGGAAGAACTCCCATCACCGGAATTCCATTCCCTGAAATCCATCAGCTGAAATTCCATGACTTGAATCCCATCTTCCAAATCATCTCCAAATCCTCTGTAAAGCCTTTCAAATACCATATCTTGTTTTCCCTGTTCGCAAAAACTGACTGCCATTGTCCAGACTCAGATTCTTCTGTCTCCTCTCTTCTCTTTTCTCTCCTCTCACGTCTCTCATCTCTACCACCTTATTTATCTCTTCTCCCTCGTCTTTCGTCTTTCTCTCCTGTCTCCTTTATCCCCTGTTTTCTCCTCTCTCCTCTCTTCTCTCCTCTCTCATCTCTCATCCCTCATGCCTCATCTCACTATTTCTTTCTCCTCTACTCTCAGCTCCTCTCTTCTCTCTCCTCTCCTCTCTCCTGTCTCCCTCTGCTATCTCATATCTTCCCTCTCATCTCCTCTCTCCTCTTTTCTTCTCTCTCCATCTTCGTTCCCGCCTTACTCCCCTCTTCTCTCCCATCTGTCATGTCTAATCTGCCCTCTCTCATCTCTACTCTCTTTTCTATAATCTCTTCTCTCTTCTCTTTTCACTCTTCTCTTTACTCTCTTTACTGACTGACTGAAGATACCAAATCCATCAAAATCCCTCCATGAAACAGAAACCCTCTCCGTGAAACTGGACTCCTTTCGAAATCCAATCCGCCAAACAGAAATCCTCTCCGTGAAACTGGGCTCCATGGAAATCCTCTGAGTGAAACTGACATCCATCAAAATCGTCTCCGTAAAACAGAAATACATCTAGATTCTCTCCACGAAAAAGAAATCCTCTCCGTGAAACCGAAAACCATCAGAATACTCCGTGAAACTGGACTCAATCGAAATTTTCTCTGTCAAAAAGAACTTAACTCTCAGAATTCATTGGTTAGGGTTAGGGTTAGAGCTGCACAGAGCTGCGTGTTGAATTAATTGAATCAATTAATTGCGCAAACCATTTCTCAGTCAGACAGTATCAGTCTTATTTAAAGTTAAATAAACGGTTGCGCAATCTAAATCAACCCTCCAATACGCAGCGGCAGACCCCCTTCCAATACGCCCAACTTTATCTATTACGTCTCGCAAAACTGAGTACAATTTTTGCAGAAAGTTAAAAGTATGGAAATAGTTTTTTAAATGCTGTGCTTTTTCTTTTCATATTTAAAGCATACAACTTATATCCCCGAACTCAGCGTTGCAAGATCTTTCCAGCAATATAAGTCTCTCCTCTCAAAGTTTAAAACTCGAGGAACAGTTAGCGTTTGAAATTTACCAATTTCCCGACTGCTTGCTAGAGAAGCTCGCAAGTTTATTCATTGAATTTCACTGCCAAACTAATACACAGGGCTGCCAATAATAAAACCAAATGAATCTCGACACAGTCTATCTATTTACACTGTACAACTGCTATGTACACTCAGCCCAAGCCCAACCCCCGTTCTGGGGAAGCATTAAATTTAACTCGACCCCCCAACACGCGGGGGTTTTATTTGCATTGAACGCAGAACACGCGCACCCACCACCCCTCAATACACAGCGGCCCGCGGGCGGAGGTTGGGGTGGCTATTTTTACAAACTGGCTGAAGCCCCAGGCAGAGTGACCAAAGAAGGTTATTGGGGGTTAAAAAAGCAGTTTTCTGCTTTTTTAGGGATGTTAAAATGTGAAAATTAAAAATTAAAATAGCCTAAAGCCTGCTCCGGAAAATTTGCAGTTTTCCCATATAAGTTTCGACGTTGACTTGGCAGAATTGTAGGAGTTCACTTGCTACATACAGACAGACAGACATACAGACAGACAAACATCGCGTCGGTTTTAGTATTAGGAGAGTGGAACTCCTCCTTCGGAGGAGAAAGGGGAAGAACTCCCATCACCGGAATTCCATTCCCTGAAATATCCATCAACTGAAATTCCATGTCTTGAACCCTATCTTCCAAATCGTCTCCAAATTCTTTAGAAAACCTTTCAAAGACCATAGCTCAAAGACTCTCACGTCTCTCATATCTACTCTCTCCACTCTGTGCTATTATCGTGACTCTCTTCTCTCTCCTCTCTCTCATCTCATCTCTACCCGTACTCCCTTATTTATGTTTTCTCCCTCGTCTTTCGTCTGTACCCTCTCCTGTCTCTTGTCTCCTCTCTTCTCTCATATCTCTCCTCTTCACTTCTGTCTCCTGTCTTCTCTCTTCTCTCTTATCTCTCCCTCTTCTCTCCTCTTTTATATGTCATCCCTATTCACTTATCTATCGTCTCTCTTAACCCTCTCTCTCTTCTCTTTTCTTTCCTCTCTGCTCTCATTTCTCATATCTCATATACGCTCTCACACTCCACTTACTTGTCTCCAATCTTTCTTTCCTCCTTTCCACTTTTCCCTGTCTCTTCTCTTCTCTCTTTTCTATCCTCTCCATTCTCTCTTTTCTCCTCCCTTGCTCCTTTTATCTTCTCCCTCTCTTCTCTAATCTCTTCTCTCTTCTCTCTTATGTTCTCACTCATCTCTTATCATCGCATCTCTCATCTCTCCTCTCCTCACTACTTTCCTCTCTTAACTCTCTTATCTATTTCATCTCTCTCCTCTCTCCTCTTTCTCTTCTCCTCTCGCTTCTTCTCTCGCTTCTCTCTCCTATCTCTCCTCTCATCTCTACTACCGTATTTATATCTTCTAACTGGTCCTTCGTCTCTACTCTCTCCTTTCTCCTTTCTCCCCTCTTTTCTCCTTTCTTGTCTCTCCTGTCTCCCCTCCTCTCTCATCCCTCATCCCCTCATCTCACTCTTTCTTTCTCCTCTACTCTCCCCTCTCTTCTATTTTCTCTGTACGCTCTTATCCCTAATCTATTTTCTCTCCTCTCTCCTCTTTTCTTCTCTCTCCCTCTTCGTTCCCGCCTAAATCCCCTCTTCTCTCCAATCTGTCATGTCTAATATCTCCACTTATTTCTACTCTGTTTTCTATCATCTCATCTCTCTTCTGCTTTCATTCTTCTCTTTACTCTTTTCTCTGACTGATTGAAGATGCCAAATCCATCAAGATCCTCTCCGCGAAGCAGAAATCCTGTCCGTGCAACTGAAAACCATCGAAATCCTCTCCGTGAAACTGGACTCCTTCGAAATCCTTTCCGTGAAACTGAAAACCATCGAAATTCTCTCTTTTAAACTGGACTCAATCGAAATTTTCTCCGTCAAAAAAAATAAATATCAGGATTCATTGGTTAGGGTTATTGTTAGGGTTAGGGTTAGGGTTAAAGCTACACACAGCTGCGTGTTCAAATAAAAAATTGAACCAATTGAATCAATTGATTGCGCAACCGATTTCTCAGTCAGTCAGTATCAGTCTCAGTTAAAGTTAAGAAAAACATTGCGCAATCTAAATCAACCCTCCAATACACAGCAGCAGTGAGAAGTTGAACTCTCCCCCCAACTTTATCTATTACGTCTCGCAAAACTGAGTACAATTTTTGCAGAAAGTTAAAAGTATGGAAATAGTTTTTTCAATGCTGTGCTTTTTCTTTTCATATTTAAAGCAAACAATTTATATCCCTGAAATCAGCTTTGCAAGTTCTTTCCAGCAATATTAATTTTTTCTCTCAAAGTTAAAAACTCGAGCAACAGTTTGCGTTTGAAAGTTTCTGATTTAAAGCATTGAAATATCAATTGTACGTTCACTGCCTGCTAAAGAGGCCCGCAAGTTTATGCATTGAATTTCAAGGTTCAACAAAACACAGGGCTGCCTATTGAAAATTAGAACACAAATCTTTGCGCAATTGTCTATACAGTCAGCCAGTGAGCCAGGGTCCGATTGTACACAGGCAGCCATTTAGAACGCCCCATCCCCCCACTGGAGAGAAAATACACTGCAGAGATAGGGAAAAGTTGTGGCGCAATCACTTGAAATTCATGCAAATTTTCAGCTCCAAGCAGAAAGAGGGGACAATTAAGATTATCAAAGGTCAAGACCGCCGTTTTCTGCTTTTTTTGAGGATCTTAGAAATTAAAATTTTAGAATTAAAATAGCCTATAGCCGACCTCGGATAATTTCCAATCTTCCCATATAAGTTTCAACGCTGAGTTGCCACTATTCAAGGAGGAGTTGTCGAAATGACAGACAGACAGACAGACAAACAACACGTCAACTTTAGTTTTTAGTACGAGGCCAACTCCTCCTTCGGAGAAGAAAGGGGAAGAACTCCAATCAGCGGAATTCCATTCCCTGAACTCCATCAGCGGAATCCCATTTTCCAACACCTCTCCGCGCAACAGAAATCGTCTCCGTGAAACTGAACACTATCGAAATCCTCTCCGTGAAACTGGACTAAATCGAAATTTCTACGTCAAATAGCCCAGCTCTCAGAATTCATTGGTTAGGGTTAGGGTTAGGGTTGACAGCTGCGTGTTGAAAGGCGCCGTAAAAACATTGAACCAATTAAATTGCGCAACTTATTTCTCAGGCAGTCAGTATCAGCCTCAGTTAAAGTTAACAAAAAGATTGCGCAATCTAAATCAACCCTCAAATACACAGCAACCGACCCCCCTTCCAATACGCAGTGCAGCTAGAAATTGAACTCCCCCCCACCAACTATTGGGGGGTCGGTCGAACCCCCATTGAACTCCAAAATGAGCACAATCTTTGCAGAAAGCTAAAAGTATGAAAATCTTTTCTTGAATGCTGTGAATTTAATTTTCATATTTAAAGCAAAAAACTTATATCCCCGAACTCATTGCAGCAAGATCTTTCCAGCAATATAAGTCTCTCCTCTCTAAGTTCAAAACTCGAGCAACAGTTAGTGTTTGAAACTATCTGATTTTAAGCATTGAAATATCGAGTGTACGTTCACTGCCTGCTAAAGATGCTCGCAAGTTTATGCATTAAAATGCACTGAATTTCACTGTGCAAAAAATACACAGGGCTTCCTGTTAAAAAACAGAACACAAATAGTTGCGCAATTGTCTATAAAGTCAGTCAGTGAGCCAGGGTTCAAGTGTACACACGCAGCCACTGAGAACGCGACCATCCCCCCACTTGAGAGAAAATACACTGCCAAGATAGAAAAATTTTATGGCGCAATCACTAAAATTGATGCAAATTTTCAGCTCCAAGCAGAAAGAGGGGACAATTAAGATTATCAAAGGTCAAGACCGCCATTTTCTGCTTTTTTAGGGATCTTAAAATGTAAAAATAAAAGAATAAAATAGCCTAAAGCCATCCTCGGAAAATTTGCAGTTTTCCCACATAAGTTTCAACGCTGACTTGCAAGTATTCTAGGAGGTACACAGGGCTTCCTGTTAAAAAACAGAACACAAATAGTTGCGCAATTGTCTATAAAGTCAGTCAGTGAGCCAGGGTTCAAGTGTACACACGCAGCCACTGAGAACGCGACCATCCCCCCACTTGAGAGAAAATACACTGCCAAGATAGAAAAATTTTATGGCGCAATCACTAAAATTGATGCAAATTTTCAGCTCCAAGCAGAAAGAGGGGACAATTAAGATTATCAAAGGTCAAGACCGCCATTTTCTGCTTTTTTAGGGATCTTAAAATGTAAAAATAAAAGATTAAAATAGCCTAAAGCCATCCTCGGAAAATTTGCAGTTTTCCCACATAAGTTTCAACGCTGACTTGCAAGTATTCTAGGAGGTACACAGGGCTTCCTGTTAAAAAACAGAACACAAATAGTTGCGCAATTGTCTATAAAGTCAGTCAGTGAGCCAGGGTTCAAGTGTACACACGCAGCCACTGAGAACGCGACCATCCCCCCACTTGAGAGAAAATACACTGCCAAGATAGAAAAATTTTATGGCGCAATCACTAAAATTGATGCAAATTTTCAGCTCCAAGCAGAAAGAGGGGACAATTAAGATTATCAAAGGTCAAGACCGCCATTTTCTGCTTTTTTAGGGATCTTAAAATGTAAAAATAAAAGATTAAAATAGCCTAAAGCCATCCTCGGAAAATTTGCAGTTTTCCCACATAAGTTTCAACGCTGACTTGCAAGTATTCTAGGAGGTACACAGGGCTTCCTGTTAAAAAACAGAACACAAATAGTTGCGCAATTGTCTATAAAGTCAGTCAGTGAGCCAGGGTTCAAGTGTACACACGCAGCCACTGAGAACGCGACCATCCCCCACTTGAGAGAAAATACACTGCCAAGATAGAAAAATTTTATGGCGCAATCACTAAAATTGATGCAAATTTTCAGCTCCAAGCAGAAAGAGGGGACAATTAAGATTATCAAAGGTCAAGACCGCCATTTTCTGCTTTTTTAGGGATCTTAAAATGTAAAAATAAAAGATTAAAATAGCCTAAAGCCATCCTCGGAAAATTTGCAGTTTTCCCACATAAGTTTCAACGCTGACTTGCAAGTATTCTAGGAGGTACACAGGGCTTCCTGTTAAAAAACAGAACACAAATAGTTGCGCAATTGTCTATAAAGTCAGTCAGTGAGCCAGGGTTCAAGTGTACACACGCAGCCACTGAGAACGCGACCATCCCCCCACTTGAGAGAAAATACACTGCCAAGATAGAAAAATTTTATGGCGCAATCACTAAAATTGATGCAAATTTTCAGCTCCAAGCAGAAAGAGGGGACAATTAAGATTATCAAAGGTCAAGACCGCCATTTTCTGCTTTTTTAGGGATCTTAAAATGTAAAAATAAAAGATTAAAATAGCCTAAAGCCATCCTCGGAAAATTTGCAGTTTTCCCACATAAGTTTCAACGCTGACTTGCAAGTATTCTAGGAGGTACACAGGGCTTCCTGTTAAAAAACAGAACACAAATAGTTGCGCAATTGTCTATAAAGTCAGTCAGTGAGCCAGGGTTCAAGTGTACACACGCAGCCACTGAGAACGCGACCATCCCCCCACTTGAGAGAAAATACACTGCCAAGATAGAAAAATTTTATGGCGCAATCACTAAAATTGATGCAAATTTTCAGCTCCAAGCAGAAAGAGGGGACAATTAAGATTATCAAAGGTCAAGACCGCCATTTTCTGCTTTTTTAGGGATCTTAAAATGTAAAAATAAAAGATTAAAATAGCCTAAAGCCATCCTCGGAAAATTTGCAGTTTTCCCACATAAGTTTCAACGCTGACTTGCAAGTATTCTAGGAGGAGTTATCCAACAAACACACACACACACAGACAAACAACGCACCAACTTTAGTATTAAGAAAGATATAGGATCTCCCTCTATAGTTATGGAGACAAAAAGTTATACTTCACAAATTGGTTCTGGTTCTGGAACCAGAACAAGCAATATGAATGAAAAGGCCCATTGATATCACGTTTTTCTTGATTGATATTCGCCCATTAAGATAAAATACCAAATGAATTGATTTGCTTTATATAGTACTGGAAGTATTGTGATAAATTTTTATTTGGCATACACAAGCAAGTAAATGTACAGGCACATACACTGTGTCACTCCATTGCAGATATAAAGAAAGAGGAAGAGAAATAAACATGCATTAAAAGCAAAGATATTACATGTAGCACGCAAAGAAGTCTTAGCGTTACAGAAGTTAAGCATTATATTCAGATGCACCATAGACAGCTTACGGTCCATTCAGCTTGCTGCAAGCCTCCAGAAGTGACTGAATCGATTGGTCTCCAGCTTGAAATTCCGACCAAAGTTTAAAGTATTTGGATTGTCGCTGGCGGTACTTCCATCGCTGCAACCGCCTCAGAGCACCTTGAGACACCAACCGTGAGTCGATAGAGAGAGCAGTAGCTTGACCAGGAGGTAGAACTGGAGCTGACCGCGTTGAGCCCGACCTGCATTACAATATATAACTAACGTATTGTCGTATTTATAAATTCTGGGTGTAATCCCAAGCATGCAGTGGGAGATCGCGCGAATATGACCACTAGGCCCTAATAAACACAGGCCAGTACATACCAGTATGTGTGTGTGAGCACAGCGTGCTCGAGGTGTGAAAGAGATAGAGCGAGGTGATAACGTGTGGGTAGGCTGAGCTATGCGTTGCATTTTAAAATGAATGTATGAATCCAATGAGAGATGTGCTATTAAAAACGACTATGCACACATGGAGGCGCATTATTGAATATACGAGTACAGTACAGCGATATTATATATACACGTAAGCGATATATTATTACTAGGATTAGCACTGTGCTATGAGAGAGAGGGGAGCGGGGGAGAGAAAGAAAGAGAGAGAGAAAGAGAGAGAGCGAGTGAGAGAGAGATATATATAGAGGGAGAAGGGGATATTTGCAATGCTTTCTATTATAATGCGTAAAAAAACTTGGTGCTATAAATTTGTTATTCTTGCATTCGTTTTTAACTGCAATTGCTTTTTTTATTTTAAGCGCTACCAGGGTAGCCCGCCCTATCACTGCTTATTCAATATATGTCTGTCGCCGAAGTGATCCAAATGTGTCGCCGAAATGACTGTCGCCGAAATGACTTGTCGCCGAAGTGACTGTCGCCGAAGTGACCTGTCGCCGAAGTGATCGGTGACCCCATAGGCCTAGGCCGATTTTCAAGGTGCTTTTGCCAAGACATGGGGTTTTGACTAGGCCTATAACTGTAAAAATATAGTTTTATACTGCTTTAATTCTTAAATTCTTAGGAGAGAAGTAATGAAATTGACTGCATGACGCAGAGCTCGCTCTCGCTGCTGCAATCAGATTTGAAGTTTTTTATTCCATTTTAAAATACAGCCTCCATAAAACAAAAACTTTGGTATAGTTTTAATCAGTAGCAAAGAAGTACAAACTTAAGTCATAAATATAAATAAGGCTTCCTTAAATATTTAATATTCTAATATTTTTTAATATTCTTTAATTAATTTTATTAAAACTTTCTGGGTAGCCTTAACTAACTTTTGATTGTTTTGAACATGCAGATGCAATGATCACCCAGTGATTGTTCAAAGCCTGCAGTTTGTCAGGTGGAATCTCTGACAAACTAGGTTGTTGCGCCGGAATAGTGCAACCTAGGAATCCGAAATTCAAGATATCCACTATAATCTTTTGCTGAACACCTTCTTTAAACAAGAATCGTCTCCAGCCAGCCAGCCCTCTGAATTCAACGATTCTTTACATATGCTGCCAGAAGATCGGGTTTCCCTAAGGGCTGATGAAAGTTAAGCCTTAAACGAAGTTAAAGCTGATGCAGACACATGTGGTCGACGCGTTTCGATGAAATTTGGAGGTTGACCAGGGCCGCACTGAGGCGCAGTGCTGATTGGCGCACAAGTAGTACATTTGAATGCACTATAGCGCCAGTAAAGAAAAAATCTAACCCAGCAGAATCACTGATATATCAACGCTCCAGAGGGCTGGTGACTTTTTGATTCTTGTTTGAGAAGGTGCGAAACAAAAGCTGGTTAGTTGATCTAAATTCCAGACCCCGGGGTAGTTCAACGATTGGCGGAATAAACAAATTTGTGTTTCACTGATATTCACTTCAATGTACAAGTATATCTACATGTAAAACACAGTGAAAAAATTTGTCCAGAGGAGGCTCATCGTATAAGTTAGACAGCACAACGCCCACATGCTCATGAAAATGTACCATTGCAAAAAAATTTATTATAGCTACTGTATCAAGTTTTAGCCGATATGTGCTGTACATGTATAGTCATGTTTAATCCGCGTTTTTACTGTGTCTTAAGGCTCGTTCACACTGCCATCAAATATGACCAAATTTCGTGTGATCATACAATTTTTTTACATCAAATTTGATTTCTTTGTACATTGGGACTCATGTGATTTGGTTGCTTGTTTGATGGCAGTTTGAATGAGCCTAAATTTGACAGTTGGCGATGATATACATGTAGTAAGTAAGCTTAGTGCCGCCTCTGCATAGCCAGTAATGAAAGTTGGTAAGTAATTTTTTTCTCCGCTGTCTATTTTAACGCTGCAAAAGCCGCTCGAAATTCAAAATCATAGATTTTAAGCCGTATAACTTTTTATTTTATACGAAACAAAAATATGCAGGAATAATTCATTTTTAAACAGCAGTTTTCTTTTTTAATTTTCGGTAGTTTTTAAACGTTGGAATTATAATCATAGTGAATTCGCTTTTGTTACCATGTTGATTAGACAAAATTATAACGATCGTACATGCACACGTAACTAAGAATACTCGTACACAGCTTGCTCATACTAAAAGAAAAGCATTCGGCTTCCAAAGCGTTTGAACATCCTTGATGCAATAAAAAACTTGAATATATGGAAAACGTAATGCATAAACCTCCAAAACATTTTTAAGACCTTATATCATATTATTATAGGATTAAAAAGTTGATTCGTAGGTCTATGCAATTCGCAAAATAAGCATTCAGTTTTAAGGAGCCGTTTTATTCAGCATCAGTCAGCAGTAGTTGATCAGCGCGATCAGCACAGCGCCGACCACCAGGAAGTTCGCAGTCCGCAGTCTCAAGCCTTGCTTTTTGATAGTCGGCGGACAGTCGTTGCCGCCGTTGCTCTCTGGCTGCATGTAGAGTGTTCTACCTCCCGTTAAAAAAGGAAAAAAGAAGATAATCGTATAATACTACTATAAGTAAGTAAGTACACGCATGTGCGCCTAAGCTTTGAATGAATCACGCTACCAGAAAAAGATGTTACCAGAATAATACGCCATGAGCCATTTTCCCCTTTTAGCGCAACACGTGAATTGTCATGATACTATTTTGGATCAAAAACTTGTCTATAAATACAAGCGATCTGAAGCGGTACCGGAGCCATTCTCCCCACGGAAGAGGAGCGCTCCGAAGAGGAAGCCTTAGGAGGACTTCCTGATATACCAAGTCAATCGAGACTCGGTCGAGTTGTTGCGGTAAGCCTTCCTTATTTGCGCCGTTGTGTTAGAGACGTCTCGCTCAAGTCTATTGAGACTTGAGTCTATTTGAGTCTGTTGAGACTCTTGAGTCTGTTTAGACTCCATTGGTTGCAGTCTCCAGAAGGACTGCCCCTGATAGATCTTAGAGGACTATCTGTGGTTTCCGGAGCTATACCTAGAGTGCATAGAGGCACTGCTAGAAGAAGGAGGCTTAATTTAGACCGCAGTTTGGCGCAGGGATCCCACTGTTAATTCGGAAGCTTCCCATTGGTCCGAGCGACAGAATCCGGCCGGAACTATTTGAAGAAGAAAGAAGAATCGGACCCGATCTACAAACGAAAGTCAGAAGTGACTATACGAGAGCAACTGAAGACAATCGAGAACTACTCCGAGAGATCTCCAAAGGACTCAAGGTAATTGAATACCTTCTGTTGACTTACTGGGTTGCCTAGCTGCTGAGCTAGAAGTGATTGTTCCTTGATTATCGAAAGTCGGGTAATAAGGAACACATCAATTGGTGATCTCGCCCTCTCGGCACTACTCAAACCTTGAGCAATAGCCTGGCCAAGCTATTGTAAAGTGACGACAGAGCGACTTCATTAATTTTGCGCGCACGTGTTAGAGTTAACACTTTTCAAGTCCGTACGTTTTGAAACTCGAGTAAAAAATTTTGGTGTACAGGTTTGAGCACCTGTCAAATTTGAGTACAGTTTGAGCACGCGTGTTAAATTTTGTTTTAACGAGCTCGAGCAAGTGTGAGTTAAAATAAAACTGAAATTAAATTCATCGGTACACTGAAAACAAACCGAAAATAAAAGAATCGTCGACGCAAAACAAACAAAAAAATAACGGAAACATTTTGCCGGCACAAAAAACTAAAACCGAAATTAATTGAAACTTCGTGAAGAGCGGAGTTAAGTGACAAAAGAGAGAGAGTCAAAGAAGAAAAAAAAAAAGAATTTGCAAAGCAAGAAGACAAGTCCATCCTAACTTGAAGATACACTTTGCGGGACGCCGCATAAGTGCGAAATCAGCAAGCGAACAGAACAAGTTCATTTGAGGACAACCAGTGGCAGCAAGCCACACCGCATCCGAGGCCAGCGAATAACAAATCGACACCACAAGACAATTCGTTACAGTCGAGGTTTATTCCGAGGCAAACACCACACTGGACGATCCGTTACAAATCGATCCAGATCTTGAACTACCGTTCTATCCTATCAACAACATGGCGCGGCGCAATCCAACGGTACACAGAGACATCAAAGAAACGGTCGGTACCTTCTCGATGGAGAAAGATTTTAACACATTTGTCGACCACTTTGACCTGGTATGTAGGGAATACAACCTACAAAATCCAGAGAAGGCACAGCTGCTGCCACCTCTTCTCCAAGGTACTGCGCGAGAAATTTACGGCAAGCTGGATGCAGCAACACAGCAAAATTATCCAGCACTAATCATTCAACTGCGCGCGCATTTCAACCGTTGCGGCACAAACAGATCAGTGCTGCTGCACAAGTTACATAACAGAAGGATGCAAGCAACAGAATCCTTCCTCGCCTTTGTGGACGATATCCGCCAGATAATTAAGGCACTGCATCAGCCACCGCTGCAAGCTGCGGACCAACCGCCACTGGGAGCGGCAGAATTGGCCGCCAGAGAAAGACAACGATTGATGGATCGCGAACAAAACCTCATCCTGCACGTAATAAACAACGCACAGCCGTCACTTCGGGATAGACTTTTGCGTGAAAATATCGAAACCGAAGAAGACCTTTTGCGGTGCGGAATGCAGTGGGAAGCCAGTGCCCCATTAATGACGACAGGCAACAATGAAGTGCAGAAACTGACGCAGCAACTAAACAAGTTAATGCAGCACCAGACAGCTGCTATCGCCGAACAAAAAAGACGAAATGAACAAGCCCAGCCAGATGTTACTACTGCGGACAAGAAGGACATTATCAGATTAATTGTCCTCATTGGTCAACAAGATACGACAAGCCGCGACAGATATTCAACAATCAGAAGCCGCAGAAACCATGGCAGCAATATCAAAATCGCCAACAACAAAGCATAAGACGCGTCGGAAATGATAGACGCTTCGGAAATAATGACCGCTCCGGAAATGATGGCCGCTTCGGAAACGAAGGCCGCTTCAGAAATAATGGCTACAGGCCACGCAATGCCAGGTACGCACAAAGACAGCCAACGCAAGCAATGCCACGATACGCGAATGCCATCACGTACACACCGGAAAATGAGCAGCAGGAACAGCAAGTGTTCACAATTGACGACTTGGAAATGGACTTCACAGTCCCGGAACTTGACATCAGCTTGATCGAAAAGAAGACGACGCACGAGGACAACACTGACAACACAGAAGAGGCGAATGAAACCGAAATGATCGAATTAAAAGAGACCACCGGAGACAGCAGAGAAAACAGGAAGAAAGTAAATCACAAGAAAAGGGAGGAGACGGAGAGCGACACCGGCAACGAAGAAAAGATGAAGACTGGCAGAGAAAACAACTATGAATCGACAACAGTGGATGACGAAAAAACAAGCACGAAAGACAAAGAAATGAAGGAAGAAGAAGAATGTATAAGTTGCGGCAACGATCACGACTGCGAAGTGCATGATGATACGAATGGATACCGAGCCGAAGAAGGAATGCAGGAAGAACTGAGAGCGGAAAATCTAAGTTCCGACAGCGATCAAGGCTACGAAATACAATGGAAAGATGAAGAAATGGAAAAAGAACAAATGAAAGAAAAGCCGAGTTCCGACAGCGACGAATGCTACGAGATCCGATACAAACGAAATGGTGAAGCCTATATTCAAACGGTCGACTACAAGGCAGAGAAAAGATACCAAACGCAATGGAGTGAAACAACGGAAACATCGGAAGAAGCTACAGACGAAGATACTGAAATAACCAAAGAGCAAAGCAAATCAGAAGCCTTCCGCCTGAATCAGCCAATGGAACAACCGAAAGAATACGATGCGGACATGGAGGATAACGAATGGCAATCGCAGCCAATGCCAGCAAAGACAACGGCAAGGTCCAAGAAGTGGAAAAACTGGCTGCTCTGGATCATCGTGATACTACTGATAGCAGTAGTCGCCAAAGCAACGGCAATGGAGAAACCAATGATATGTCCAACGGATGCGCATATCCAACCAATGATCTACAAGATACCAACCGACATCAAATGCAGCTACTTCAAGACAAACCAGACGAAGCCAAAGAAGATCACAATTGATCTCTACAAAGCTAACATCAAGAAGCATCGACAACTCGGAATAGTGTGCTTTAGAGACAAGCACCTAGTGGAAAAAGTTTGGCGAGGACAGTGGAACAGAATTCGATTTTGGCAACACGAACACATGTGTCGCACGCTGAATGTCTACAATGGAACCAAACACTGTTCTCAAAGGATGGTCAGCTAGAACCGGATGAGAAAGTGGGGGAGGCACAACTTTACCGAACGAAGAACTCAGCAAACGGACGATATGTACACTTTTCGGAAGCATGGACTAACTACATGACACGAAACAGTTACCTAATCAGGAATATTCCATTCTATCACAATCCTTTTGAAAAAATGGAGTCGCTACAACTGCAATTAAGCGACTGCCGATACAGCAAAGGATGGTGTCCAACACCAATTCTACGGAAGGAAGAATTACACAGTCTACCACTGAGTCCAACATATCATCAAAACTATCGATGGCAGATTGAGCACAGAGCACACTCACACTATGAGGAACCGTACAAGTCACGACAATATTTCTTCGCATGGGAAGTAGAGCCGGAAATTGACTGCAAGCTTCAAAAGTATCACACAGTGGAAGGAGGACTACTGTCGAATACATTTTTGGCAAAAGCAGGAGACTTGGCCTTGACGTTTCAAAAGAAGCCGGACGAACAAGAACTCAAATGCAAGAATACGGACAAGACGCTGTTCATCTCGGAGCAAGAAATACCAGTCTATGTAAAGGATGGTGACAAACAAACCTTCCTGGCAATCATAAACGGAACATATCAGCAACAAGAAAGACAGCGACGCGACATAGAACGTCCACGATTGGTGTCGAACCGACTACTGTCAGCAAAGATCACGGCTTTAGATCACAATCTGCATAACCAGCTAAATCACCTACATCGATCACTGGTTCAGTTAACTTGCAAGATGCACGCAATCAACTTGAACTACGCAAGACAAAACTACTATGTCAACCCTACGATGACATTTCGCAAGATCACTGGAATGAGAGAGGTTCTGGCAATTCCGATATATGGACATCTCCTGATATACAAGTGCACGCCGATACAGCACTTCAACATCTTGCCGTCGAATACTTCAACAACTTGCTACGACAAGCCGAGAATTGAAGCATTCTACGAAGGCAAAAGGATCCAAGGATTCTTGGACACGGTACACAACATTATCGTTGGCACCGCCATACCAAGACCGTGCACCACGGCAGCAAACTACTATCAACTGGACAATGCACTACACGTCATCAAAACAACTGGAACGACAGCAAACGTCACAGAACCGGAAGTAATCGTCGACGAAAACTACGACATGGAGGATTTGAAAATCCGATTCAACAGAACGAAGTATACGCCATTCGCCGATATCCAACTTGACGAGATAACACCAGGATGGACGATCAACGACTTCTTGCAAGCGTTCATCACCCAACGTAAGATGATTCACCAGCTGTTCACAAGAAAGGACAAAGGAACCGGGACAGGAAGATTTCCCGTCCTTGTTTCAATGGACAGCGCCATCAAATCATTTTGGACAAATAGCTTCTGGGAGCTGCTCAATGGAAGAGGCAGTCTCTATCAAGGATTCATCTTCTACGGTGCTTGCATTGTGTGGATTGTCACGGCAATCTTCATCATTTCATCGATCGTACGGTGCTTCAGTCAAACTTGTCCAAGAGCTAAGAAGACAGTGAATGCCATAATGCAAAGAACGACAACGGAAAGCGACAACAGTTTAGAACTAACAGAAACTGCACATTGTGAGGTTCAAGGGCAACCGACACTAGCAACGCGGCTATATCCATCGATTCCGACAACACCAACGGCACCAAGGATACAACCACCCAACTATCAAGCAGAACAGCACGAGCCAAAATGGCCGGAAAACTACGTCTGTACGCTACACGCCGAGATTGGCAAAGCAATGGCTCAGGTCATTGTCAACAACTTGCCATGTCGAGCACTACTGGATTCAGGCAGCTCGATCACAGTCATCTCGCAACAATTATGCAACAAGCTACGACTCGCGGTACGACCAGCAGCAATCGCAGTTGCAGGAGCAGGAGGACATTCACTCAACATCCTAGGAAAAGCAGATATCGACTTGAAAATTGCTAATAAACAGCTGACGGTCCCGACGTACATCATCGACAGACTACCAAACCAAGACGTCATCGTTGGAATCGACACGTTCAAGCAGCTTCAACTACCATTGACCTTCGACTTCAACAAGCAAACGTTTAGGATCGACACGGTGGAGCAACCGCTGATCAACCAGATTCGAGTACTACCGAAAGTAACTCTGCAGCAAGATGTCATTATCCAGCCTGAAAGCGCATGCTGGGTCAGAGCGAAAACGACCAGCGCGGCAGATGAAGCAATGATATTTGATCCACACAGGAGAGTCACGGCAAAACATCAAATCATGATGCCTACGGCACTAGTGCTGGTTGCAAAGGATAAGCAACTGCCAGTACAAATCTTCAACCCGAACACAGAAACGGTTCATCTACGACAAGGAATGTGCATCGGTCATCTCAACACCCAAGCATCGGTTATGCTGATTGAACAAGCGACTCCACGACTAACAGAGGAAGAATTTCAAAAGAAGATCAATTTGGATGACAGCCCGATTACGGAACAGCAAAAGAGGAAAGTTCGACAGCTGTTGTGGAAGTACAACGAAGCCTTCTGCCATCATGATTACGACATCGGACGAGCCAAGGACATCAAACAGGAAATCAAACTTCTGCCGCACACGGAACCAATTCAGTGCAAGCCGTACCCGATCGCCAAGCATCTGCAACAACACTTTGACGAAATCATCGATAAAATGCTAAAGCACGGCATCATCAGCAAAGCTATTTCGGCTTACTCCTCACCGTGCCTACTGGTACAGAAGAAGGAGACAAACGAAAGACGACTCGTATGCGACTTCAGACTGTTGAACAAGTACATACCGACGGATCAGCAAAGCCTACCGAAGATCTCCGAACTACTAGCAAAGCTCAACACGGCAAAATTGTTCACGGTGTTCGACCTACGTCATGGATTTTGGCAAATTGAAATCGAGAAAGAGTCACGACAGTACACGGCTTTCAAAACCTACAATGGACAAGTATACGAGTACAATCGATCGCCGATGGGACTCAGCAACAGCCCAGCAACGATGAGCCGACTAACAGCATACATGCTTGCAGGATGCACGAACCTGTTGCACTATGTTGACGACATCTTGGCCCACGGAGAAGACTTCGAACGACTCTATGAAGCGACGGAGAAGGCCCTCGCGCTTATACAACGTCAAGGTCTGAAGCTACAACCAACTAAATGCAAATTCTTCCGAGACAACGTGCGTTACCTGGGACATCAGGTGACAGCCAAAGGAATCTCACCGGACCCAGACAACGTGGAAAAGGTGAAGAAGTTTCCTACGCCAACCAGTATAACGAAGGTCCAATCATTCCTTGGACTTGCGCAATACTTCAGGAAGTTCTTACCTAACTTCGCAAAGACAGCAAAGCCACTGTACGACCTGCTCAAGTTCGACAAATGGAAGCAAGACAACTGGACACAGAGACAACAGGAAAGTTTCGACGAAATCAAACGACAGCTGACATCAGACGCACTGCTACAGCATCCGGACTTCGACAAGCCCTTCATCATCGAGACAGACGCCTCAGGAACGGGACTCGGAGCAGTCCTACTACAGGAAACCGAGGACAAGAAGGAACGACCTATTGCTTACGTCAGTCGAGCACTCAAACCAAATGAGACAAAGTGGTCAGCTACGGAACGAGAGCTACTAGGAGTCTTGTTCGCCCTGCGACAGTTTCATTACTACATCTATGGTTCTCCAATACAGACGATAGTACGCACGGATCATGCACCATTGACCTACGTCGTAACTACAAAAGGACAGACCAACAACCGACTCATCAGGATGACACTCAAGATCCAGGATTACAACTACAAACTCGTCTACAAACCAGGAATTACCAACAAAGCCGCGGACGCCCTGTCAAGAGCCTATGAAGTCAACGCCATTCATCCAATCCCTAACATCAAGGAGTTGGTGGATGAAACCGAGCGCGACAACTTCTACCAAGCGGTTAAAGACGACGACAAGAACATCCAACTCAGCCCCATGGAACGAAAATTCCTACGCAAGCAACGACAACACCTAACAATCAATAAGTCACGGCTCTACTGGATGAGCGACAATAAACCCAAGATCTACGTACCATATTCGTTTCGGCAAGCAATCTCAACGAGCTGCACGACAACCCACTCGCTGGACACCTGTCGGCCGCAAAGACCATCGCGAGAGTGGAACAATACTACTTTTGGCCAACTATGTACGGCGACATCAAGCAGTATTGCAACAACTGCCATTCATGTGCTGCATCAAAGACAGGACGACGACAGAAACCGCAGCTACAGTCCATTCCGAAGTCGACTACAATGGACTGTCTAAGCATCGACATCACCGGACCACTGCCACCGAGCTGTCTCCAGGGCATCGCCTACACCTACATTCTAACCGCCTTGGATATCTTCTCGAAGTTTGCTATCGCCATACCGATACCGGACATCACAGCTCAGGCAGTGGCAGTGAGTTTCTTCAACGAAATATTTGCAAGTACGGCACGCCGAAGAACCTCACATCGGACAACGGATCGCAGTTTACATCGCAACTGTTTCAGCAAGTCGTAAGGATTCTCAACATTACGCAGATCTACACATCGACCTACAATCCGAAGGCAAACATGGTTGAACGGTTTCACCGCAACCTGCACGAGATGATTACACATTTCGCGCACCAACAGCCGGAAGACTGGATCATCTACCTGCAATCTGTAACAATGGCCTACAACAGCGCTATTCATCGATCAACGGACAATACGCCATTCTTCCTAATGTTTGGACGAGACTTCCAACGCCGAATCTGCTCGCACAGCAATTGCTACCATCGCAGTACGTGGAAGTACCGACTTCCATTCAGAAATTCGTCACGCAACTACACCTCGCATGGAAGATCGCCAAGCACAACATTGACAACCAGGTGGCTCTGACCACCGGCAACGACGCGAGATCGACAACCCTGACGGCCGGCGACATCGTTTACCTACACTACCCGCCGCAGCAGACGCATAAACATGCACAGAAGTATAAAGGACCCTATCGAGTGGTCCAACTAACGTCACCGACAACGGCACGCCTGGCTAATGTACAAGATCCACATCAGCACCAGTTCTACGTACACATTCATCGACTAAAGAAGATCAACACTGACACCGCGACGTTTCTACCGACATTAGACAACGCTGATCGCACGCGTTCAACGAACCGCCACATCGCGACGAAGCACGAGGAGACTCAAACGACAGATGTGAGCCAGCCACATGGCTACAACCTACGACCACGCTAGAGTTTCGAGAGCAACCCCGTGTAGTGACCGGGATAAAGAATAGCACTACAGCTTCGCAAGCTTGTCGTAAAAGGCGACTAATCCGAGCGACACAAAGACAGCGACAAATTGGCAACAATTATGGGCAACGCACTGTCGAAACAGGCGCCCCAGCCTCAGCAGCTATATGACTGCCCGATATGTTTAACTGATGACTTGGCTGTCAAGCCACCGACTATTTGCATCAACGAACATAAAGTTTGCGGACAATGTTTAAGCGATTCACATTATATTCAGCCATGGCAGAATTGTCCCCTCTGTAGAGATAGTTTGCGACAATGTGCCTATTGTTATTCTTGGCGCACGTTTCAATATTGTAACCACCAACATTTTATTTGCATGCACTGTTTGAAGCAAACCGCTAGTAGGGGCGTTATAGGATGCCCCTTATGTAATAGTATGCCGCGAGACTGCACGTTTCGAAAGTGGTGTCGGATCAAACCTGATGCCACTTGATGTCTACGCGATATTCGAGTTTTGACCGCAATATGTACTGAAAAGTTTTTAGAGTTTTGACCAAACCCTCGCTTCACTAGACGCGCACAAAATCAATTGTTTATTTCCTATATTAACTGATCACCACAGAATTTTATTGTTAAAACTCGGGACGAGTTTTTTCGTAAAAAAGGGAGATTTTGTAGAGTGTTCTACCTCCCGTTAAAAAAGGAAAAAAGAAGATAATCGTATAATACTACTATAAGTAAGTAAGTACACGCATGTGCGCCTAAGCTTTGAATGAATCACGCTACCAGAAAAAGATGTTACCAGAATAATACGCCATGAGCCATTTTCCCCTTTTAGCGCAACACGTGAATTGTCATGATACTATTTTGGATCAAAAACTTGTCTATAAATACAAGCGATCTGAAGCGGTACCGGAGCCATTCTCCCCACGGAAGAGGAGCGCTCCGAAGAGGAAGCCTTAGGAGGACTTCCTGATATACCAAGTCAATCGAGACTCGGTCGAGTTGTTGCGGTAAGCCTTCCTTATTTGCGCCGTTGTGTTAGAGACGTCTCGCTCAAGTCTATTGAGACTTGAGTCTATTTGAGTCTGTTGAGACTCTTGAGTCTGTTTAGACTCCATTGGTTGCAGTCTCCAGAAGGACTGCCCCTGATAGATCTTAGAGGACTATCTGTGGTTTCCGGAGCTATACCTAGAGTGCATAGAGGCACTGCTAGAAGAAGGAGGCTTAATTTAGACCGCAGTTTGGCGCAGGGATCCCACTGTTAATTCGGAAGCTTCCCATTGGTCCGAGCGACAGAATCCGGCCGGAACTATTTGAAGAAGAAAGAAGAATCGGACCCGATCTACAAACGAAAGTCAGAAGTGACTATACGAGAGCAACTGAAGACAATCGAGAACTACTCCGAGAGATCTCCAAAGGACTCAAGGTAATTGAATACCTTCTGTTGACTTACTGGGTTGCCTAGCTGCTGAGCTAGAAGTGATTGTTCCTTGATTATCGAAAGTCGGGTAATAAGGAACACATCATGCAGACCCTCGGCCTGGCAGGTCAGCAATTCGCTGCTGCAGGTCACAGGCCGGCCATCGCACTGTGCCTGGTGCAGCAGCAGGGGCACCGAGTTGCTCGACTCCCAATCGGGTGCTGTCAAGGAGATCTGTTCAAGTCAGGGGGTTGGTGAAATTTTATGTAAAAGCACTGAGATTGAAGGCTACCCGCAGTATTTATGCAAATGAGCACCCACGTTAAGAAGCATATACATTCGAACGTCTTCGACCAGACTATCGTGCATGTCTTGCAGCTCGCACTTCACAATGTCTCCGCTGATGTAAGCAGACGGTGCCGAGTAATTGAGGCTGGAGTTCACATGAATGTCGCACACCGAGTCAGTGGACTTCAGCAACGGTTTCACTCTCAAGTAAACAGCCGTGCATCTGTCCGAGGCGCAGAAGATGTTCCGCTGCAGCAGCTCGACCTCTATGGGCATTTCGTCTCGTCTGGCGATCTCAAACTCGCAGCTGGGACCCCAGAACCCGTGGACACACGTGCATTCACCGCTAAAACATTGGCCTCTACCTGAGCAGTTTGCTGGGCACAGATCATCGACCAGAGCTTCAATCTTGCTGGAGTTTCCCAACACCGCGGTTGCGTTGTATGTCATTTCAGTGTAGCACATGCCCAGCATCGAGTTGAACAGGGACTGTGTTGAGTCGAATGTTCCAAGCACAGTGGCGTACTGAGCACAAATCACTTTGAACTGACTAATGTAATCTGCTTGACCGGTGGGATCTTTCACTTGAGCACAGATCTCAGTGCTAACGGACTTGCTCAACTGAAGCTGCACGAACGTGTTGCAGAACTCATCGGCCTCCTGCTGTGAAATTTCCCGAGTCTGAATCTGTCGTATGGGTTCGATTTGTGATTTCAATACCGTCTGTGCAGCTTCTCTTCTGTCTCGTCTTGTATTTTCAAGGGAAACAAAGCAATTGCTTCTGGTCATTTGGGCATCGTTGCAGGTGCAGATGCCAAGAATTTCGGTCGGCTGCATTCTGGAAAATTCGCAGACCTTCGGCATCTCGTAGAATGAGTGAAATAAACTTTTTGATGAATCTGCGATCGGCTCCCTTTGCGTTCCAAATATTAAACCATCGACTAAATTTTGTGTATCGTAAAATCCTGACACAATCATCAAATCCAAGGCAATACGATCGCCGATTTTGACCACGTACATGTATCCCTTGCAGGCCGAATCTGTTTCGAAGTTTCTCATACTTTCGCTATTCATGACAAAGCTATACAGACGGAGCTGCCCATCGAAAAGGCCCAAACATGGAGAATAGTTCCATACAGATCGAACTGAACTTTCATTGCAGCTCCAACATTCTCTACCTTAACTCCAAATGGTAGTCAATCGGGCTTAATCGGAAGAGTTCGCTTCTGTTCACCTTTGGGTGGCAAATATTTAATTTTGGATAGTTCCTGAAGAGCTGCTACCACAAATTCGGATAATATAGTAGAAGTATCTTATTGCTATCTCAGTTGCATACCAGTTCTTGCCATCCATCCTGTCCGTCAAAAGTTCCGGAACCCTTGCTACGATGTCTTCTAGCGGACATAATTTCAGTCCGTTTCAATTGTAACTTGATTCAAATGAAAGCTGCGGATCTCAGCTCCATGATGTGGTCAAGAAAAAGTTTATTCGAAGGAGCGCGTGTGAAAAATGTGAACAGGCCAGTGTTTGTTCAATTGCTTGTTTGTCTTTTCCTCACTTTTTTTCTCTAACCTTTATGTACATAACACTGGCCTGTTCACACGCGCTCCTTCGAATAAACTTTTTCTTGACCACATCATGGAGCTGAGATCCGCAGCTTTCATTTGAATCAAGTTACAATTGAAACGGACTGAAATTATGTCCGCTAGAAGACATCGTAGCAAGGGTTCCGGAACTTTTGACGGACAGTATACATTCATCTGTATTTCGTATGGAAGCATCTTATGATATAGGAGAGTCTAATGACCATGGTGGATTTTGTCCTATAGCTCGGCTCAATTTCAGTTAAGAGGCCTCGAACTCGAACGAAATCAAATCGATAGTCGGAGGGATTCGAAGAGAGACGGATTCTAATCAAGCCACTAGCTTGCACTGTGACTAGGCCCAAATTCAAATGCACTGGAGCCGAAGATGCGCATACAGGCCCGGAGGTTTTATGTCTTTGCACTTAAATAAGCCCCGTATTTCCGCCCGCGATTGCACCCTAAAGCAGACTTGGGGGCTGGTATAGTTTGTGTCCACTGGAACAATTTTTGTCCTTGAGTAAGACACTTAGCTCTGCATTGCTTCAGTTCACCCAGCATTAGCTGGTTGGTTTAATTGGGTGTGTGCTTGGCGACCACCCAGTCCCTGGACTGAACAGCCGTACGAAGCCTTCAGATGCACCGCGCAATGGCTGGGGCTGAGCTGTCGGTTGCACTTACAAAGCCTCCAACAGCTCGTGGTGGCACTGAATCCGATCAAGAATTTTAAACTTTTGAGCCGGTTTAACGTCTGCACATGTTTTGCAGATGGTCGTGGATTGCGTTTGCCTTATTGCAGTGTTCGTCCATCCTGGTGTACAGGTGACTATCAGTCTTACCGCTGGCTCTGCTTAGCAGGGTACGTGGAGGGAACTTTGCTTTTTAGGCGCGTTACAAAATTGGCTACTTTTAAGTTAGTATTGAAGCTATCATGAATGCGCATAAGATGGTATACGTCGTGAATTAGAAAATATATTATATCAAATAATCTAAATATACTAAATCTTCTACTATACTATTATACGAATTCATATAACTTACTCAATAGTGCATGCATTTAATAATGTATTGATATAATAATAAAATTTCTAAAGTGAAGTAGCATCTGTAAACAGTTTTAGGACCTGAATATATGTATCAACTATATGGGGGGTTAATCCGCGGCTAATCCGCTGTTAAGTCCGCGGTTAATCCACCGCCTGCGTTGGTAAAGCGCTCGCTCGATTCTAAACAAAACCAAAACAACGAAAAAGAATCGTTGGTAGCAAGGGAAGGGAAGGAAGCGCTAATTAAAGCTTAATAAATCGCAATCCATGCAGAAATTGCAGAAATAGTTCCAAATTGGAGGGATGCTGATCCAGGGCCGTAGCCAGAGGGGGGGCAAGGGGGGCCGTGGCCCCCCCAATCACCAACTCTGGCCTTGGCGCCCCCCCCCCTTAAAAGAAACTGGCGCCCCCCCACCCTAAAAGAAACTGGCGCCCCCCCCTAAAAGAAACTGGCGCCCCCCCCCCCCTTAAAGAAAGTGGCGCCCCCCTCTAAAAGAAAGTGGCGCCCCCCCCCCCTAAAAGAAACTGGCGCCCCCCTATAAGAAAGTGGCGCCCCCCCTAAAAGAAACTGGCGCCCCCCCCCCTAAAAGAAACTGGCGCCCCCCCCTAAAAGAAACTGGCGCCCCCCCCTAAAAGAAACTGGCGCCCCCCCTAAAAGAAACTGGCGCCCCCCCCCTTAAAGAAAGTGGCGCCCCCCTCTAAAAGAAAGTGGCGCCCCCCCCCCCCTAAAAGAAACTGGCGCCCCCCTATAAGAAAGTGGCGCCCCCCCTAAAAGAAACTGGCGCCCCCCCCTAAAAGAAACTGGCGCCCCCCCCTAAAAGAAACTGGCGCCCCCCCCTAAAAGAAACTGGCGCCCCCCCCTAAAAGAAACTGGCGCCCCCCCCCTTAAAGAAAGTGGCGCCCCCCCTCTAAAAGAAAGTGGCGCCCCCCCCCTAAAAGAAACTGGCGCCCCCCTATAAGAAAGTGGCGCCCCCCCTAAAAGAAACTGGCGCCCCCCCCCTAAAAGAAACTGGCGCCCCCCCCTAAAAGAAACTGGCGCCCCCCCCCTAAAAGAAACTGGCGCCCCCCCCCCTAAAAGAAACTGGCGCCCCCCCCTTAAAGAAAGTGGCGCCCCCCCTCTAAAAGAAAGTGGCGCCCCCCCCTAAAAGAAACTGGCGCCCCCCTATAAGAAAGTGGCGCCCCCCCTAAAAGAAACTGGCGCGCCCCTATAAGAAACTGGCGCCCCCCCCTATAAGAAACTGGCGCCCCCCCCCCCCTATAAGAAACTGGCGCCCCCCCCCCCTAAAAGAAACTGGCGCCCCCCCCCCCTATAAGAAACTGGCGCCCCCCCCCTAAAAGAAACTGGCGCCCTCCTATAAGAAGCTGGCGCCCCCTAACTCACGCCCCCCCCCCCAATCAAAATTCCTGGCTACGCCCCTGTGCTGATCTCTCGGTGAAACTCACTAGAAGTTTAAGCGTCACGTACCATGGCGCTCCTGAAGCCTTTAATGATTTATCTGTAACCAACATGCCCCTAAAGTAGCCTCAGACTCAGCAGATTATTTTGAGAATTTCGGGTAGGCATTTTACTCAGTCTAATTATCCAAGCTGCAACTTGTGATAAGGATTGGTTGGAGGCCAATGATACCAGCCGGACATCGGCAACCATCACGCAGAGGCGTCGCCATGGAGTTTATGGTAGGGGGGGGGGGCGACAAAATCAAGGATTTTACAAGTGCATGACTAAATTCCTACATGTACATTATTTTGGGAGTCGGTGTTGTTATAGCACTCATTTTGGAGCCGCAGACACTCATTTTGGAGCCGCAGACACTCATTTTAGCCGCAGACACTCATTTTGGCCGCAGACACTCATTTTGGGGCCGCAGACACTCATTTTGGCCGCAGACACTCATTTTGGCCGCAGACACTCATTTTGGCCGCAGACACTCATTTTGGCCGCAGACACTCATTTTGGCCGCAGACACTCATTTTGGCCGCAGACACTCATTTTGGCCGCAGACACTCATTTTGGCCGCAGACACTCATTTTGGCGCCACAGGCACTCATTTTGGGGCCGCAGACACTCATTTTGGCCGCAGACACTCATTTTGGGGCCGCAGACACTCATTTTGGAGCCGCAGACACTCATTTTGGCCACAGACACTCATTTTGGCCGCAGACACTCATTTTGGCCGCAGGCACTCATTTTGGCGCCACAGGCACTCATTTTGGAGCCGCAGACACTCATTTTGGCCGCAGACACTCATTTTGGGGCCGCAGACACTCATTTTGGCCGCAGACACTCATTTTGGCGCCACAGGCACTCATTTTGGAGTCGCAGACACTCATTTTGGAGCCACAGGCACTCATTTTGGAGTCGCAGACACTCATTTTGGAGCCACAGGCACTCATTTTGGCGCCACAGGCACTCATTTTGGAGCCGCAGACACTCATTTTGGCCGCAGACACTCATTTTGGGGCCGCAGACACTCATTTTGGCCGCAGACACTCATTTTGGCGCCACAGGCACTCATTTTGGAGTCGCAGACACTCATTTTGGAGCCACAGGCACTCATTTTGGAGTCGCAGACACTCATTTTGGAGCCGCAGACATTCATTTTGGGGCCGCAGACACTCATTTTGGAGCCGCAGACACTCATTTTGGCCACAGACACTCATTTTGGCCGCAGACACTCAATTTGGCCGCAGGCACTCATTTTGGCGCCACAGGCACTCATTTTGGAGCCGCAGACACTCATTTTGGCCGCATACACTCATTTTGGGGCCGCAGACACTCATTTTGGCCGCAGACACTCATTTTGGCCGCAGACACTCATTTTGGCGCCACAGGCACTCATTTTGGCGCCACAGGCACTCATTTTGGAGCCGCAGACACTCAATTTGGCCGCAGGCACTCATTTTGGCGCCACAGGCACTCATTTTGGAGCCGCAGACACTCATTTTGGCCGCAGACACTCATTTTGGGGCCGCAGACACTCATTTTGGCCGCAGACACTCATTTTGGCGCCACAGGCACTCATTTTGGAGCCGCAGACACTCATTTTGGCCGCAGACACTCATTTTGGGGCCGCAGACACTCATTTTGGCCGCAGACACTCATTTTGGCGCCACAGGCACTCATTTTGGAGTCGCAGACACTCATTTTGGAGCCACAGGCACTCATTTTGGAGTCGCAGACACTCATTTTGGAGCCGCAGACATTCATTTTGGGGCCGCAGACACTCATTTTGGAGCCGCAGACACTCATTTTTGCCACAGACACTCATTTTTGCCGCAGACACTCATTTTGGCCGCAGAGACTCATTTTGGCGCCACAGGCACTCATTTTGGAGTCGCAGACACTCATTTTGGAGCCACAGGCACTCATTTTGGAGTCGCTGACACTCATTTTGGAGCCACAGGCACTCATTTTGGAGCCGCAGACACTCATTTTGGAGCCACAGGCACTCATTTTGAAGCCGCAGACACTAATTTTGGAGCCACAGACAGCCATTGCCAAAGGCGCTATGTTTTGGCGCCCTGAAGCAAAGTTATTGATTTCACGGGGGGGGGGGGCATGTCCCCCTTGTCCACCGGTAGCGACGCTCTTGGGTATAAGGCAACACTAAGTTTCAGTGACAGCAGTATCATGATTCAAGCGATTTAGACAATGCACAGAACCTGTTTAGCAAGCAAGCGGACATTTGTTCCGACCTACTGATAGGAAACTGCATGTGGGTCAGACAGATGAATTAAAAAAGCAAAAGTCGCACCCGAGTCGATAGGAGCGATGAACAGAAGCTCAAGTCGGACAAGAGTGCTTTCCTATACCGACTCCGTGTTACAGGAAGAAGAAGAGAATACGTAGCTATGTAATAATAATACTATACCCTCGCACACCGCCCCCCCACTTCATTCCTCAACTCAAAACTGTCGCGGCGTGGCTAAGTTGCGCCACTCGTAAAGATTGAGAGACTTTACCTCCACTCTCAAAAGTGGCGACCACAGACGGAATCTTCTGTGATGGCGACTTTTCGATGTCGCTGAGTATAAGCTCATATGAGCGTATGATGAGGACGCACTTTTTTCCAAACTTCAGGCTCGCACATGGGCTCCAAACTTACAAGCCTACTAACAACAGACTATGGGCATTGTTTCTTCTCTTTATGCAATTTTCCTAGAATTCATACTAGTTATATGATTTTGCCATACTTGTAGTTATAATAACATAGGTGCGGTTTTTTGCTGCTTTTGGGTCATGAATCATTGCGTCTGAGCTGGTCTGACAGCCACCTGCGCCTCACTCAATGCTGAGACTGGCGCCAGATGGTGAGAGGATGCGGGCGGTAGCTTTTTTCTCATCATTTTGACAGGCCATCAAGATTTATGAGGTCAGGGCCTATTGTTCGTGTTCACTCAAGCGTGTGGCAGCTTTGACAGCTATGCGTTTTACTCCTAAAAGTACGTTGGGATTAGCGATTATCGATTTCTCTTCATTATCTTCACTTTCTACTTAATAAGAGCTTTCTAATGTATATTTTTTTATTAATTTTTGTCATTCCTACGCGAAAGGTCATAAATCACTATGTAGCTATTTTGAGTGATTTATGACCGCACCTGTCGTATTTTTATGGCCCCGATGGAACTGATAGGATCTTCTGGTCACGTGAGTTTGGGTGGCAACAAGCTCAGCCAATCAGAAAATTCGACGTGCGTTATAACAAATCGGCTCAGCCAATCAGCGTCGAGGTGTTCCATTATAACAAATTGCGGTCCAGTTGGCGGCTATTTAAACCGGTGTTTTTGGCCCGCTCGGACTCAACCTCCTGCTCCGCCTCCTGGGACTTTGACCTAACTTAGACCTCCCGGAGCTCGACCGTCGTCTTTTGATCCCCGGATCGCGACTAACCCTGTCATCATCAAGGACGAATCCCCCCGGTCGTCAGCAGCGAACATCAAGATTAAGAACATCACCTGCTAGCTATCTGCGAAGATTGTGACAACAGCATCATCCCGGGCCTACAGCTGCGAAGCACTGAGCCGATTCGGTCGCTGTGGATTACCTGGTCTCCGGCTGTTGAGTTTCTGATTGGTTGGGTGAGAGGCTACCTAGACTTGCTTGTGTCATGAATGTGATATTGTAACTTGAGTTGAGTGCACTATTCTACGCCGGGCCAGTCTGGCCGGCATCTCCCCCCCCCCTCCTCAGATATTTTCTGACTCACCCCCCTTCACTTCTGCGCGTGTGTACCCTACCCCCTCTCTGCCTAGGCCTTGTCTGTTATTCAACCCCCATTCTCTGCGTGCGACCCCCCCCCCATTCTTTGCGTGCGACCCCGCCCCATTCTTTTGTTAGCTTTGCTGCCCCGCCCCTGTTTGTGATTGGCTGCCAGTCCCAGTCTGCCGTGCTGCGCCCCGGCGATTGGCTGGTACGGCTCATGTTTTTCCTATGCTGATGTCTAAGTCCCCTTTTCTGCCTTTATCCCGCGCCCTCAACCCCCAGTTTGCTGCCTATTTATTCGGACCCCCTTGAGACCCCATTCTCGTCATCTTCGTGGCTCTCCGGTGATTTTGCTAGCGTTGGTTGCTATTAAGTGTCCGAATTGTCCTACAAATACAATTAAAATATCGATAATCCCACTGCTCTGTCGGCGCTGTTCCCGAGTTGTACGACTGAAATCGCGGCTGGTAAGCCTTCCAATTTGCAAGTCATTTGGGTCTGCATCTGTACTAGGCACCTTAGGGGGATTAAGTGCGTCGTACGCCGGTCCCACCCCAAGCAGCTCTGCGTCGTACGCTCGAGCAGCCTAGTCCCGACGGATACCGCGTCGTACGCGTGTCAGTGGAGGACCGCAGCCGGGGTCAGTACGCGAACCCGGGTCTGGGAAAGGGGCACGAAAGGACCGAGCCCTTGAGCCCCATCACAACACTTGATTGGGTGATTCCTCATCTGTCCCCTATTTCAGTAGCTGAATTAGGCGCACACTTTTGCTCATTTTGTTCAGCAGTGCTGTTATCGAGGCAGAAATCACTTTATAATACTGCTAGTAGTCTGAAACTCCAATTCAATCTAAAGTGTGAAGTGATTTAAGGAGAAGGTTAAATCTGACAGTAATTTTTATCGGTTTTATTCTTTGTTCCCCGATGGCTCAGATGAGTAGCTAAGCTAGTAGGCGCCGGTCACAGTGGACCAATGGCAAGGCAGTTCTCAGTCGATCAATCTATCAAATCAGTTAGCAAAATTGCCAATAGTGCAAAATCACAAAATCTGACAGGAGGGGGGGGCAGGACTCTAATTGATTTATTTCTGAGACCTGAGGCCCGAAGGCTTCCCGAAAGGGGCCGAAAAGGCCGAAACCCATCACGTACAGGGTGTACAGCGGTTCCGAGTTTCTCACCGTCAGGCTTGCGCACCCTCTGTGCCTTGGAGGTTGGTTCGTTTTCTGAGCTGGATTTATTTTGCGTTGCTGGGTCGGCGTTGCATAGGATATACCGGTTCCCTTCCCAGGGAAATTAGCGAGTTACAACACGTTATAATAAAATATTGCCTACTGATTGATGTTGCAGAAAATTCCAACTATTGCTAGCTATGATAATATACTCTGAATATCACAATTTCCGTGCCGATGTAGCAAAATATCACAAAAATGTGCAGTCAAATCACCTTGTTGCAGCGAAAGCATTGCATAGCCTATGAAATTTTAAAATCATCTTCATCTCGACCATGCACCCATGCTTGTTAATTGTTGCTGTGTTGATTCTTTGATATACCAGACATTTCCCCTCCGGTGTTTTCCCTCTGGTGTTTCCCTTTCAGTGTTTTCCTCCAGCGTTTCCGGTCCGGCATTTTCCCTCCGGTGTTTCCCTTTCGGTGTTTTCCTCCAGCGTTTCCGGTCCGGCATTTTCTCTCCGGTGTTTCCCTTCCGGTGTTTTCCTCCAGCGTTTCCGGTCCGGCATTTTCCCTCCGGTGTTTCCCTTTCGGTGTTTTCCTCCAGCGTTTCCGGTACGGCATTTTCCCTCCGGTGTTTTCCTCCAGCGTTTCCGGTCCGGCATTTTCCCTCCGGTGTTTCCCTTTCGGTGTTTTCCTCCAGCGTTTCCGGTCCGGCATTTTCTCTCCGGTGTTTCCCTTCCGGTGTTTTCCTCCAGCGTTTCCGGTCCGGCATTTTCCCTCCGGTGTTTCCCTTTCGGTGTTTTCCTCCAGCGTTTCCGGTCCGGCATTTTCCCTCCGGTGTTTCCCTTCCGGTGTTTTCCTCCAGCGTTTCCGGTCCGCCTTTTTCTCTCCGGTGTTTCCTAAAAACTAGAATAAAATGGACTGCAGCGCAACAAAGCGCGCTTTGATGGCCTTGAAGTGTCTGAAGTGTCTATCGCCCCCTTCCATGCACGCCCCCTATCCATGAGCAGCAACGTGCACGTACATGTATCCATTATCCAGCTAGAGGACACAGAAGACATGGAGACATGACCATACGGACTAGAGGCCAATTTATTCCGTCCCAGCCACACAATCAACTTTCACTTTATGTTCACTTTCATTTCGAGGGAAAATGTCCGGAGGAGAATGTCCAAAGGGGAATGTACGGAAGGAGAAATGCCGGAGGGGAAACGCACCTAGAGGACATTCTGTTTCTCAAGATTCACCTGAGGGCAGTTAGCTGGTTAGAGAGCTCGTGTCTACTTGTATCTATGTAATATTTTAGAAGTATTAATTGGAGTAATCGAATTAAATAATTCACCTCTATCATGGTGGAACACTTAAACAATTGAACATTGCCTTAGTCTGCAGCCACCTGGCTTGACCCGCATGAAACCCACATGGCTCAGCCAATGACTTTAACTGTATTGCTCAGGTTGCCGTATTGCTCAGGTAAATCAGCGCCAAGCATTAATAAACACAGCAGCCAGTCTGCATCAGCTCTGCCTCAGCTTTCTCAACTGTCTGCGCCGAAATCCTTGAGCATGGAGGCTCTCTGCTCAGCCATCGCAATCTGTTCGTATTACGCAGGGTGCCGAGAAGACTCAGCGATTGGGAACCAATTTGAAGCCTTCGTTACTCCAGGAAATTTCAAATGCAAAACGGAGGTCACATCACATCGGGCTTCGAGTCGCAAGACTGCGTCTCTGCTTTTGGTACTTGAACACTCTTCCTGGCTTCGAAGTTTTCAGCTGCACACTTACGAGTATTTGTTTTGCAGCGCAGATATCCTAATCTGCAGCCTGTCTTCGAACTACAGCCGGCTCCATTCCCTGCGGAATTCTCATCAAAGACATTTATTGCGACTAACCAAGCAATAGATGTGAAAGCAACGAGTGCGAATGTCACAAGCTTTTCTCAGACTAAATTTGCATTCGAGTACTGGGCAATCAGCAGCCACAGAACAGGTGCGAATTTTCAGTGCAGCTTCCAGATTTTCAAGTGTTCGCAGAGAAGCGACTCGTCAAACCTGAACTGAGCTCTGCAGCTCCGACTTTAAAAAGGGATGTTCATTTAAGTCGGTGCAAAATCAAATATTTTAATGCTTATTTAAACAAAATTGACTACCTACATTCAGTATACGCTCGCATATGATTTAGGGAGAAATTCTGAAATCTCTGAATAAATTAATTGACAGATTTTGCTCAGCCAGGCAGTTGCTTTGTGCCTCAAAATTTCTATTGCAATTAGGACTGGAACCATAAGAAGACAGTTTAAGAAAGTCAGCATTTTAGAAACTTATTTAAACAAATGCCATCAGCTAAGTAGCTGACGTACTTTTTAAAACACGATTTTATTTCGCAAATTCTAAAACTAATTGGTGATGTAAAACAAACAAACACGAAATTATTTGCGGATCGGCGGCTTCCAGACAGGGTTTCTTAGCTCCAGGAACCTCCAGATTGGAAGCCTTAGTCTCAGAGATGGGGTTTTAATAGTCTCTGAGATGGGGATTTATTAGCCTCAGAGATGGGGATTTATTAGCCTCAGAGATAGGGATTTATTAGCCTCAGGGATGGGGATTTAATAGTCTCAGAGATGGGGATTTATTAGCCTCAGAGATAGGGATTTATTAGCCTCAGGGATGGGGATTTAATAGTCTCAGAGATGGGGATTCATTAGCCTCAGGGATAGGGATTTATTAGCCTCAGAGATAGGGATTTATTAGCCTCAGTGATGGGGATTTAATAGTCTCAGAGATGGGGATTCATTAGCCTCAGGGATGGGGATTTAATAGTCTCAGAGATGGGGATTCATTAGCCTCAGGGATAGGGATTTAATAGTCTCAGAGATGGGGATTCATTAGCCTCAGGGATGGGGATTTAATAGTCTCAGAGATAGGGATTTATTAGCCTCAGTGATGGGGATTTAATAGTCTCAGAGATGGGGATTCATTAGCCTCAGGGATGGGGATTTAATAGTCTCAGAGATGGGGATTCATTAGCCTCAGGGATAGGGATTTAATAGTCTCTGAGATGGGGATTTATTAGTCTCAGAGATGGGGATTTATTAGCCTCAGAGATAGGGATTTATTAGCCTCAGGGATGGGGATTTAATAGTCTCAGAGATGGGGATTCATTAGCCTCAGGGATAGGGATTTATTAGCCTCAGAGATAGGGATTTATTAGCCTCAGGGATGGGGATTTAATAGTCTCAGATATGGGGATTCATTAGCCTCAGGGATAGGGATTTATTAGCCTCAGAGATAGGGATTTATTAGCCTCAGGGATGGGGATTTAATAGTCTCAGAGATGGGGATTCATTAGCCTCAGGGATGGGGATTTATTAGCCTCAGAGATGGGGATTTATTAGCCTCAGGGATGGGAATTTATTAGCCTCAGAGATGGGGATTTATTAGCCTCAGAGATGGGGATTTATTAGGCTCAAGGATGGCGATTTATTAGCCTCAGGGATGGGGATTTATTAGCCTCAGAGATGGGGATTCCTAAACTACCTAAGCAAAATCACACAGAGCAAGCGCTCAGTCAACTGTCAACCCCGCCGACTTGGCGTACGTGAGCTCAAACAGTCGCTCAGCCGTGAGCTCCGGCTCCCCCCCGTACTTGGCCGCCCAGTCCACGTACGGCTTGAGCTGGAAGCCGGTCAGGTCGGGCACAACGAGTTCCGGCCGGGCTTCGCTGAACGCTCGACTGCCTGAGGGGCCGCCGCGAGTGGCAGCCGCGATGGCCACTCGGTCGGGCATCTCGCGCGGCACCCAAGGATTGTCGGCCCGGCGCTGGTGCTTGCGAACCGCCGTCATCCAGGCGTGGCCCTGATTTATGATTTGACAACAGCTCAAGACTTTATTTTTTTAGAGGCTGGGGGCTGTGTGCACCCTGGTGCACTTGGAGGCATTACTGCTCATTCCGAAGATTTATGATCAGAGATGCAAGCGCGTACGCAAGCGCGCGGATACGTACGCAGTCATACGCACAGCACACACTGACAGAGGAGTGGACAGCGGCCCTGACTTTATTTATCGGCAGGCGTGTACACTTCACTGTGCCTTGGAGGTTGGCCCTCAAGGCTGGCGACGGGCCTAACCAAGGTAAGTCGCAAAAATGCCCACCAAAAATAGACTAATTAGATGACGAGGCATTTGGCCTTATTATGCAGTTATATTTACACTTGCCGTTTACCCAAAATTTGCTTGTTTCTTAGGTAAGTCGCATTTTTGGTCAAAAAGTAAGTCGCACGGCCAGTGAAAATCAGGGGAGTTGCGCATGTATATTCGAGGGGTCAATTGCACGAGCGACTCTCTTAGTGATCTTTCGTTTCTCTTCCTCTTCTCACATCGCCTTCTCAGTAGCGCGGCCACCTCTACTTTCTTATACACGCGCAACATACCGCCTGGTTCATGCTCATAAATATAACTGTTTTGGCTCGCGCTCGAGGCGCTTGGTAGTGCTACTCATAGTAGGGATGTAAAATGTAGGGAGTACGACGTTTGCTTGCGGGAACTTTGCTTGCCGAACTTTGCTTGCAAGAATTTTGCTTGCCGAACTTTGATATGTGCATAAATGTGCCCAAATCATTCGATATGTGTCCAAATCATTGTGTCCAATTTTTTGTTGAAAATATATTCCCAGTAAAAACTAAATTATTCCATTTCTGCGTTAGGGCTTTTCAAATCCGCCATATCCTCATACAAAATCATAACACTATAGGCGACTTCCACGAATCTTAATAGGTTCTTTAAGGTTCCGCAAGAAAACTGGCTGGCAAAACTCGGCAAGCAAAATTTCTGCAAGCAAAGTTCCTGCAAGAAAACTTCGGCAAGCTTATGTGCAGCAAGCAAATTTGCTGCAAGCAAAATTCGGCAAGCAAAGTTCGGCAAGCAAAGCTCGGCAAGCAAATTTCATAGATCCAAAATGTACGCTACTTAAAATGTAAGCATTAATATGAGTCAAATATAAATATTCATGCTATCACAAGTGACTGCATACAAACCTGCTGGTAGGAGAACTTCATTTTCTTATGCAGCATGGCAGTGGTGGAAATCCTGCATGAGCATTGAGATTTTAGCAGCAAGCCCACTGCTGCCAGCTTTGACAACATTGGCTGCACATTTGCTTCAAGGCAGAATTGCATGCTTTAACTGTAATGTTAAATTAAGAACTTGCATCATATTGCAATAAATCCAATTCAATTTGTGTAAAACACCAAATATTATTACCTAAAAAGACCAAAAGCTTCATATACAAACAAATAAAAACTTAGGCCTAATTTTTATAATATTATGATTCCTTTCAATTAATTGGGGCTACCATTATATTCAAATAAAATTAAGTTATTTAAATTTTTATATTAAACTATTTACTCCAACTAATATTGTTTTTGCAATATGAAATACATAGAATAGGCCTAGAATACATATGAAATTCCATGGTCTTCTTGAACTAGAGAATGGTAAGTTTAGGGAAGGGAGATTTTTTATAGGGATTGATTGTACCTACCAAAACTTCAATAGAGGCATAGAGTAAAAATTAAGATCCATTTTTTAAATTAGCTCATTGGAAACCCACATGGAAGCAAAATTAAGATTCTATCAAACAGTTTTAGCTACCAAAACTTCGATAGAGGTTTGGTGACCTATTGAAGATTAGATAGATTGTTTATGAAGCATAAAAAGTCTTTTCTTAGTAGTCTAATAATGTAGCAAGCCACTAGTTGATAGAGGGTAGAGTAAGGAGTGAGAAGAGAGGAGAGGGAAGAGAAAGTAGAGAGAAGAGAGTAGAGAGCAAAGAGAAATGAGAAGAGATAAAAGAGGAAAAAGGCGAGATGAGAGAGCTGAGATGAGAAAGAAGAGAGGAGAGGGGAGAGAAAAAATAGGAGAGAGATAAGACAAGAAGAGGGGAGAGAGGCTCAGCTCAGAGAGGAGAAAGGAGAGAAGAAAGAAGAGATAAGATGAAAGAGAGAAGAGAGAGAGACCATACATGCGCAACAGTTGGCCGAGTCGGCCAATCCGGCCAACTGATTTGGCAGCCAACCAAGGAAGTCGCAAAAATGCCCACCCGAAAAAACACCAAGTAATAGTACTAAGTAGCTGACGAGGCATTTTGGTTTTATAAGACAGTCATAGTTACTCCTACCGTTTACCCAAAGTTGCGTTAATTTTGCTTTCAGGTTTTCTTACATGTAAGTCACATTTTTGGCCAAAAACTACGTTGCATTTTTGTTAAAACTAAGTCGCACGGCCGACTGAATTTTGGAGGTTGCGCATGTATGAGAGAGACAAGAGAGAAGAGAGGAAACAGAAGAGAAGATACAAGTTTCAAAGGATCTAATGGACATAAAGAGAGGCAGAGGTAGAAGCCAGAGTTTGCCTAACATTCTGTGCAGCATCCCAGCCAACAATATCAATGTTTGCCTTAAAATCCTAATTTTATACAAATGTATTCTATTTTTATGTTTAACTCTATACTAACAAATAACAAGTTTTTGTTTGAGTTTGCCTTCAGATTTTTGGAATACACGCAAAAAATAGTTGCAGGGATTGGAATTCCTTGGATTCAAAATCTGTGGGTTTCAACAGGTTATATACTATATTTATAAAAATAATAACAATTAATAGCCTATTATTATGAAAAAAAGATTAGAAAACATATTAATTAACATAGAGATACAGTTAATTATCAGGCATATTATTAATAGATATTATTTAATATAAATAATTTATACAACTTTACAAGTCATAAAAAATTTTGTAGTAAGAAATATTAGGCCTAGGGCAAGCCTATTCTATTAGGCCTAGCCTACCTAAACCCTAGTTAAGAACACAATAGGCCTAGCAAAGGTAGCAACAAATTAAAAGAAAATGAGATAAACAATACAAGAAACATTTTTTAAAGTGAGCTTTGATTTCACATTCTGTCCATATTTAAACAAAACAAAAATAATATTAAATTAATATTAAGAAGTCTAGTAAAACATTTTTAGTAGTAATACAATACTATAAAGTTGCAAAAAAGAGAAGCTGCCTATTTTGAGTTCTTAGGGTTAGGCTACAGGGGGCCTAATATAATTGAAATGGAATAAGATTTGTATTATTTTCATAATCATAGAATTTTTTAGTAAGCCTAGATTACTGTTGACAAGATAAAAAATAACAAACTGATATGCTTTTACTAGGCCTAGTATTTTTAACACTAATAATAGCATTTTTTTATTCTTGCAGTTTTATCATTCTATTCTAGACATCATCCAAGTGTCTGGCAAAAAAAAGTAATGAAGAAACAAAAGTAGCGTAAGACAGACACAAAGCAATGTATTTGGAAAAAATTCGAAATCTAGAAGTTTATAAAGACGATTAAAGATAAAGTATTTGAAAGCGCGCCAGAATTTTTTACGGTATTTTTGGACGAAAAGTGACGACTAACAACGAAACGACAAATTTAAAGTACTTAAATAAGGAAATTATAATATGAATATGAATATGAATATGGATTAGTATAAATATGAGTTACGAGGCATTGCTTTGATTACGAGATTACGAGATAAGGCACGAATGAATTTCGAACGAAAAATCGAAAAGACAAAAAAGATGTAGACTACATATTGTAGTGAATTGGCTGAAAGCATATATTTTGATGCGAGCTCATACTATGCTGGGACAGACCTTTTAGAGGGGAACGAAAGCGAAAACGAGACGAAAAATACTTTGTCTATGGCAGTCACGAGCCAATAGGAAAGAACGGGGGAAAGGGATGTTAAAAGCGAAAATCGAGCGAGATAAAAATAACTTGCTCAGATTAGCACTCCATTCTATTCTTTCCTCCATGGTTGAAACCACAGAATGCACCAGAATGCTCAATCAGCTTCCAAATCGAAAGCCGAAATATAAAACCATAGACACGTACTAGTCCTGAGGTGAAGAAGAGATAAGTACTGAAATATGAGAAGTAGTCACCCTTTTGTACGTCCATTCGAGAGGGGGAACATTTTTATGGACAAAAGGTCCCGATTGTATATTTGCAGCTGTAGCGACATGAAAATGTAGATATTAATTGTGAACATTAAACTCAAACTAGAACAGTTTAAAACAGCAGTATGAGCAGCAGTTAAGCCTCAAACAACAGCTGCAGCCTATACTTTAGCGGATAACAGGCGTCGCAGCTTTGTTGTTCTGCCGAAGCTGTACTCGCACTGTGAGCTCCGCGCTTCCTATCAGCTCGAAGTAATACCTGTTGAGCTTTGCACCAGTGTTGTAAACGCAGGCGTGTGTACAAAGATGAGAGAGATGAAAGCCATTCCTTTGTGTGCTCACTGTTGTGTAGATGTAGCTCAGTTGCAGCAGCTGCTTGTGCTGCAGGCTGGACTCGGGCACTGATATCGATTCCCTTCCATACTCTAATCGAGTCCTGCACATTGCAAATCTGGTCGAAAACTATCTCCAACTTTTGCACTGCTTTCAAGACCGCTTCACTTGGTACGTACAGACCGCCATCTTCAGTGTGTTGCATATTCTTTTTTTCCAGGAAACGCATGCCCTCATTGCAACCATCGCGACTCAGAAGACCAATTTTGCAGCCTGGCAAGCGGTGCGCAACCGCAACAAGCAATGAAGCATCCAATCTCCAACATAGGCACACTTTTCTCCAAATATTCCTGAATCTTCATAGAATTGTGTCAATGCCAGGCACGCATTCTCATCAACGGAACTGATAGAGAACTTCTCACCATCCGCATGTTTTTGATGCAGCGGGGAACATCGATCAGGACAGGTATTTCTGTCTCAGTTCCGTCGCTCAGATTTATTGCCAAATTTGAATGGGCTGCAGTGGCTCCTAGTTTCAAAGACTTCCACTGCGTCGGCTAATCGTTATTCGTGCGTCTAATTTATTTGGATCGTTTATTTGGCTCGGCCTCGGACTTTAACATTGGACCATCGATTTATTTGGAGCGGCCAAAAGGGGTATAAATCTAAGGAACGCAGGCAACTTAGCTGAGTTATTATACACTAGGCATCAAATAGATAGGATAGATGGACGGAAAGACAAACGAAAAACATCGTCTATGGCAAAATCGATCTCAATACACCCGGGTTGATGAAAAAAAGCCAGAACTACTCACAAATCACTTCATCTTAGAAGTAGCGTAGCTAGCGAATAGTTTTTGCCTCAAAAAATTTTTCGCAGGGAGCTTGATTGAGCATTCTGTGTATTCTGTGGTTAAAACCGACTATTAAACCCTTCACTCAGAAACATTGCTATGCGCTTTCGTCTATGGCATTAGTTGGCGCCGGAAGGAGTCGAGGAGGGGGGAGAGTGAGAATGGGGGTGTGAGGGCGAAGCCCCCACTTTCTACAATGAAATGAAAATAAATTTTAGTCTATGGCCCACATCAACATTAATATGCACTGTAGTTTTTTGACCCCATAAAGAGGGAGACAGAAGGTTTAAGAGAGCTGAGTAGAAAGACAGCAGATTTGATTGCTTGCATCTTTCATTTACGCAAACAAAATCGCCATGGCTGACGCAGAGCCAACTACAGTGGCAGAAGTTCTGCCTCCTCTATTTAACTACGGAGCTATACCGAATGGTGAGATTTCAGGAGTAACATCCGGCGAGTTCGACTTGATTTGTACGTCATTCGATCATGCCCAAGGTCATTAGACAGTCGAGATGCAGCGAACCGCTATAGATTCTCCGAGAAAGGCTGCTAGAGGCTTTCGCTATCTTCTTGAGTTTATGAAGGACGTCAGTGAGAAGGCAGGCCTTACTAAGGTGTACACCAACCGCTGCATATGGTAGGTAGTTTGACCTGTACTTTTGCCCACCATATTCATGTGTCTCTGTGAACACATTTGAATCTAGACAAATCAGTTGCCAAATTTTCTTAAACTGCAGAGTAACTAGAGCGTGCCACCTGGATGCCTGTGGCCAGACTATCCAGGAGATCTTGCTCATCACTGGGCAAAAGTGTGAGCGGACTGTTAAGCGCTACTTATCGAGGCGACGTGATCGCAGTTTGTACAGGGCATCTCTGGCTGTGGATCAGGCGCTGAATCATGCAGTTTCCGAAACTAATGTCAATAAGATTGTTAAGCTAGCTCGTCCAAAATCCAATCACAATAAGCGAGGCTACGATGGAGGAATGTGCGGATGTTTATCAAGAGCCTGTCAAGACCGACGGCGCACTACGTGTGCAGGCTGCTCCGTCAAAGAAGATGAAAGTGACCCACTGGCGGCAGTCGCAATCCGATCGATATTCTTTTTGAGTGACGTTTCTGTGTAGGCCTGGTACCAGGTATTAACTGATTAACATACGATTTCTTTGTTGGACAGTTTTTGATGTTTTTCTAACATAAAAAAATTAAATTTACCCTTTGTTATTGTTTAAATTGCCATTGCGTGTTAATGTCCAAAATGACATTAATGTCCAAAATAACATTAACACGCATCCCACGCGCGTGTTATTGTCACCAAAAGTGCATAGCAATGGATGTCATTACCACGCTCGCGCGAAGTATATATGATTGAAAACATTGATGAAGGAATAACACAATCGAAACATTAAAAAGTTCCCACCTATTATTTTGTTTGTCAATGATAGCAAATCTTGAAAAATTTTTGCTCCTCCGTTTGAATTTTGCTGATTCGATACACGATACCGGTATAGAATTTCAGCGACAATATATACACTCAGCAACATTGAAAAGTTTCCACCCTCGCGCCAGCCGTGTATATTTAGAGTTTCAAAACTGATATTATGGTCGCCAGACTTGTGCCATAAACGATTGATGACATTGATGCTTCATGTGGTGGCGTGGGGAACAGCGTCCTCCAAGACGACAACGCCCCACCGCATCGCGCAGCCGCTGTGGCGCATCTGAAGGAGCTGCTGCACCTGCGAACCTTGCGCTGGCAGTCCCGATCACCGGACATGAATCCCATAGAGCACGTTTGGGATTACCTGAAGCACTCGATTCGGCGCGACAATCCGCCGCAAAACGTTGCCCAACTGCGCGAATCACTGTCTACTGCAGGGCAACAACTACCGCAAGTTTTCTGCGACGCCTGGTTCTGGGGATGCCCCGGAGAGTGAGCGCTCTGCTGCTATACGCGTCACTGACCCTGTTCTGGGCAAGTTGTCACCCATGCTCGCGTACTTTGTTTCTTTGCTGCCTTTGCTTCGTTCGAATCCGGATTATATATTCGTCTATGGCTCAAACCAAGAATATCTCCACCCACCAAAACGTTGACCCTTCGCGCGCTTGGGTGGAAACTTTTCAATGTTGCTGAGTGTATTTACAAACGACAAATACCGGCACGTCTCATCAAGCACTCATCTAAAACGGCTGCTTGACGGTCAGCTATGCGAGCTCTCTGCAATCGGAGAAGTCTCATCTGCTCACAAAGAGACAGAGGAGGCACATGTTTCCGCCTGTCAATCAAACTCCCATTTCTGAGTGGCTTGTGCGTCGGAGCTGTGGTCACCTTCGCGCTGTTTAGTCTGCACAACAACAATCGAGCCATAATGTCGAACAGTTAAAATCAAAAGCCACTGCGGAAACATGCAAATACAATTTATTCAAGTTCTTCAACTGCTAAAGCGGGCTTCCGAAAAAGCGGCAGCGCTACGAATTTTATGAGAATTACAAGGAATTGTTCCGCAGCATGGATGAGTCTATGTACCACTTCGACAGCCAGGGCGTGCTGCTTCCGCTCATGCGGCTCTCCAAGGACGAGGAGAACTGGGCGTACCGAGCAGCAGCTGGCAGGGCTTGGATCCGCAGCCAGTCGGTGGTGGTAGCAGCCACGGTGCGCAACGGCATGGCCGGCCTACCGAGCACCATGCGTTACGTTCAGCGCCTCAGAGCTCTGTTCAATGAGTCCTGGGTGGTGATAGTGGAAAACGAATCGACAGACTTGACCCGCAGCTTCTTGTACAACATGACGCTGACTGATTCCAACATGTCGCTGCTGGGCTGCGGCCGGATCAACTCCCCGCTGCCGTGCAAGACCAACTACCGATACAGCACCAAGCGCGAGCACCGGCCCGGTCCGTATCACTACCGCAGCTTCGCGGAGGAGGTCGAGCGCGGCTTGATGATGTCCGCCCTGCGCAACATGTACATGGACTACATCTACGATCACCTGGCCGATCGAGCAACGTTTCTGTTGATAATGGATCCGGACATCAGCTGGAAAGAGTGGGATCTGGACAGCATCACCCAGGGACTTTACTACTTTGCGGCCAAGCCTAAGCTGCAGCAGCTGTGCGCGCATTCCACCTTCAACACCCACCTGTACGACCCGTGCACGCTGAGCTTCTACTTGAACAAACACTTCGGCGAGGACAAAAAGTACCCGGTGGTCGACTACGAGAAGTCGATTCGGTTCGCGCCGCGCAGCCTGCCTATACGCGTTTTTCTCTGGGGCCTTTGAGTCGGTGTTCTCACTTTCTTAAGATAGATGTCTAGCGGTCTAAGGTTCTTACAGCTCTTAGTCTCTCCTATCAGGCCGTCAGAGAAAACCGTATAAACTGACGGGATCTCCTAGTATCTAAGCTGAGCTCGATTCTCTCTAAGATTTGCTCTATGTCACAGTTAAGGCAAATGATCGATTTGAGACTCGGGTTTCTGTCAACTGGATAATCCAGAAACTAATTCAAATGGAGCAATTCAAGGTCGAAAACTGCGCAGGAAAAACGAAGCGCCGCTCCAGTTTGAAATGAGCGTCTATTTATACTAATTAGCATTTTCGACCTCCCCTGCCGCCGGTGGGGTGTCTTCGCGTTGTTAGCAACGGCGGGGGGGGGTTTGAGCAAAAACAATCTGGGACTCAGTCCCCTAATTGTACATGAATTTAGTTAGTTCTAATAGGTTGCTAAGTGTGAGGGTTAGAGATTATTCGGGCTTTCGCAAATCTATGTGTTGAGTTGGATAAAATTTGGGATAGAAAGATTAAGAAAAAGTGCTTAGTTTTCCGTCTCTTGACTCTGTCCATTGATGATTAAACAGTCCTCTGTTTCTCTCGGTTGTCAGGCAGCTTGGGGTTGATCTCGCATTCTTGGGCAGCTTCGGGTTGGATAGAGTCTGTAGGGGCCTCACGTTTTCTCCCTCAGGGTGCGCCAGAAGATGCCGCGTGCCGCGTTGTTCTCTAAGCTGGCCGCTGCTCAGTTTGCTTTTCCCGGCCGGTTTAGTTGCCATTGTGCCTGCGGCGGGGTGACGCTACTAACTGGAATGGAAAGAGGCTTTATTAGATTCGGCTATTCAAATTGACTTGACAGTTGATTAATTATCTTAAAGCTGCTTCTATTTGCTCTTCTAGTAGCTATCTGGGGGTTCCATTGTACTCTTCTGCCTCGCCCTTCACTGCGCCTGGGCTTTTCATAAATTTCTACCTATCTTCTAACTTGGGGTCAAAACTTCAGATTTCTAACTCTTATACTGCCGCCGGTGAAGGTGGGGAGCTGCTTCCAGGCCGTGTCGTTCTACCGGATGTCGGCTCTGGCGCCCCGCAGGCTGCGCTATCGACGCAGTCCTGGCGAGTGGATTTGCGAACACAACACGCTCTCCAGGCAGCTGGACGAGGTGTACATCGACCCGCAGATGCGGCTGAATGTCAGCTCGGAAAGTTCTTGAGACTCCGTGCTGATGTACTTTGCATTGCTAGATTTTTAAGCCATTTAATTCTTTGCCGCTAAAATGGTTGATTCGAATTTTCACGTCAATAGAAAAATCAAAGTCAAATAGCGCTTTGTGCAAATTTACGACTTTGACTGATTCATGTCCTCTTCTTGGCGATTGTAAAATTAAACTTGCGAATGTTAGGAAGAAATTCGTCTCATCCTTGCATAGAAAAAAGTGCATTCGACGACAGCAACTACATGTAATATTTTATAGTCAGCTCAGCAACAGCTGAACCCTTCTTGGACTTCCTCTGCGGTCAAATTAGATTACGCTCGTACAAGTTGTTCAGACCTAATTTTAATTTGATTTGAACAATGTGATGATCTGTGCACAGCTACTACATGTATTTAGTGGCATTGTGCAGACAGACGGGCGGCCCTTAAAATGAGTCATGCCAATGGGATGGCATTGGATAAACTTTTGAGTCAAGTTAAAGCGGGGGTTCGTCTCCTGTCGAGTTCCCGATATTTTTCAATCATTGCTAACACGGACAATTTCTCGAGGTACTTCTACATAGAGAGGCTTCGCAGGTCGGAAGTTGCTCTCAAGACGAGTTTTTCAAGCCTAGACTACCCACCCCCACACAGGGCATCATAAGAGCACCGCTGAAGATCCCGAAAGCAGAAACGTCAGATTAAAGCAGGGGCGCTTTTATGCAACAATGATAGTGAATTTGGTGTACACACTCGAATGCTCACAATGCTTTTTATTTCCAATATGATGCAATAAACATAACAGTTTATAAATGATTAAATATATATTACCAAGTGGGTAGCTAGCTACTGAAAGTACGACCGCAAGAGCATTTGATTTTCGCACACAAAAATTCAATAAGGTTTCTAGACGGTGCTGCGTTGGCAAAATTCGCGTCTGGCAACACTGAAGGGCAGAAAGCTGCACCTGCTGAGAAAGGCCGCCGCTAGAGGTGCTCAGCGCTTTGCGGCAAACATTGATTAGCTGGGCCACGCTAACAGCAGGGAATTAGCCAGTCAGCTGGGCCACGCTAACAGCAGGGAATTACCCAGTCAGCTGGGCCACGCTAACAGCAGGGAATTACCCAGTCAGCTGGGCCACGCTAGCAGCAGGGAATTACCCAGTCAGCTGGGCCACGCTAACAGCAGGGAATTAGCCGCACCCAGTCAGCTGGGCCACGCTAACAGCAGGGAATTACCCGCACCCAGTCAGCTGGACCACGCCAACAGCAGGGAATAAGCCGCACAGATGCAGGGGAGGCTGAGGTCTCTCCAGAAGCAGTTAAGCTAGCAGGCGCAAGAAGGGCTGGGCTGGTCACGCACTCCAGTCAAACAGTGCTATATACATGTGCATTCTCAATCTCCAATGCAGAATTTGCATAATACAGTTCAGCGCAATAAAGATAACGCATCAGGTTTTAAATTTATTTAATTTGACTGCAAAATAAAATGAACAATTATTTTAACCAGCTTGATACTGCAAGCACAGCAACAATCGGGGAGGAGGGACTGCAGGGGACTTAGGTATTTTATGAACCCCGTAGCGTAACGGTGGACATCCGGGACCAATGCAGAAAGCGCACAATTTCACTCAAGTACAAGTGGGGTGTCGCTGGTTCAGCGGCTCCAATCAGTTCGAAGAAAGATGAAATAAAAGCAGACAAATTAATAGAAGACAAACAAGCAACTAACATGGCAACCGAGAGGAAACAACGAACTCATATAAATAAAGAATCGATTTGTCAAATTGGAAAGCGAAGCAGCGGCTGGGGGGGGACACAACTGGCAGACAGACCGACTGCTGCAGAGACTGTTGTCAAAGTTATATCAAGAAACGCAAGGCCGCGCAGTGCAGTGTAGTCCGCTATGCAAGAGGAACATTCTGCTGTCGGCAGTGGGAAAGCACCAAATCTTCTAAATTTAGGCAGAATCTCGGCCAGCCAATCCGAGCCAGATTTGGGCGGGGGCTGCGAGGTGGAGCAGAGAGAAAGCGCTGGGGCTCTGGTGAGTCGGGCTGCTGGTCAGTAGTCAGCAGCGAGTAGTCAGTAGTGCTTGCCGCCGGGCTGCGATGGCCGCCTGTTGTAGGCGTTATTGAATGCCGAGGAGGCGCTGTTGGAGTCCGCGCGCTTCACGCGAGCATCTGAGCGATGCTGATGTTGGCGATGGCCGTGATGCTGGTGGTGGTGATGATGATGATGATGGTGCTGCTTGTTGGCTTTGGCCTCCTTGCGGTGCTTTTTGTACAGCCGGTGCAGCTCCGAGTGTGACAGCTCGGTGAAGTAGGACACAAAAGTCCACAGCCGGTTGCGCCAGGCGCGGATCTCGTCTGGCTGGCGGAACTGCCGGATCTCGTGGCCGATGTGGCTGCCGATCTTCAGCAGGTGCGCCCCGATCAGGTTGCCGTCTCGGTCCGCCTCGCAGTCCTGCAGCCGCTTCAGCGTCTTCTTCAGCGGCCGCATGTGCTCTTTGCAGGCGTTGAACACGGACTCCGGCAGGCGCTGCTCCTCGGCGTCGCCTCCGGGCTTCCCTGCGGCCTGCTTGCCCGGCTTCTTCTGCTGCTGCTGCTGCGGCTGCTGCTGCTCCTTGGACTTGACCGGCTGGCCGCTCTTTTGCTGCTTCTTTGGATGCTGCTGCTGCTTGGACTTGTGAATGGACACCGGCTGCCGGTTGGCCGTGATGTGCAGCGCCCGGGAGCCGCTGGCCGCCGGAGAATTCGAGCGCGACTGGGCAGCGGATGAGCTGGACGATGAGTCGGAGGAGTCAACGAACTCTTTTGAGATCGGCTGCTGCTGCTGGTGCTGTTGCTGCTGCTGCTGCTGCTGCTGCTGGCTTTGGTCCTTGCCTGCCGCGCCGACCGATGCGCCCGACGGCTTCGAGCGCCGACCGCCGCCACCGCTGACGGCGCCCGCGCTTCCAGCAGCTCCACCGGCGCCGGTGCCGCCCTCCTGATGCCGCTGCAGCATCTTCAGCAGGTAGTCGGTCCTGACGGGGGAGGTTGGGGTTGGAGTTGAGGTTGAGTCAGACTCCGCCCAGCTGATGTCACATCCCAGTCATGCGAAAAGGGTGAGGGTCACACTACAAACCTGGTGCGCAGATGGGCAGCCTGAGGCTTCAAGTTGTGGTCCCTCAGGATCTTGGCCCGCAGGCCCAGGTCCGGGTCGTCCTTGATAGCGTCCCAGCTGTCCATGCCGAACTCGTACACGCCAATCAGCAAGTTCGAGTCGTCAATCTCGTCCCACACGCAGTCCCAGGTGACAGTCTTGGTGTAGAAGGGCACCCTGTACTTCCGGCGCGCCTCCCTGTCTGCTGGCATCTCCCTGTGCAGCGGGGCGAGGTCCTTCTGCGACTGCAGCAGCGGCCGGGCCTGGATCACCACCCGGCCGAGCGTGAAGGACGGCGCGCTGGGCTTCGCCGAAGCCTCCTCGCCTGTCGCGAACGTGGCAGCCTTGGCGACGGCCCGCTCGCAGCCCTGCAGGATGGCTTCGACCAGGCGGCGGACCTCCGTCTCCGACTTCTCCTGCAGCTCCGCCTCCTCCACCACGCTGTCCAGCCGGTCCAGCGGGCTGGCGAACTTGCGCATCGCCTTGGCCAGGGCGCGGATCTCGCGGTCCGACAGCTCCTCCTCGTCCTCGGCGCCCACGTTCAGCGGCTTGACCTGCGGGGGCGTTGACATGACAAAAAGTAAGGCAAACCTGACTGAGTGTCAGACTGTCTGACTGACTGTCTGACTGACTGCCTGACTGACTGACTGACTGACTGACTGACTGCCTGCCTGCCTGACTGCCTGACTGACTGACTGACTGACTGACTGCCTGCCTGCCTGACTGCCTGACTGACTGACTGCCTCGCTGACCTGCTTGCGCTGTCGCGGCCCCAGCTCGAGCTGCAGCAGACGCTCCTCGGCCTCCTCCTGCTCGATGCGGCGCCGACTCTCCTCGGGGATGATCTCCTCCCAGGTCTTGCTGGCCGCCGGCTCCGCTGACTGCCCGGCGGAGTCCCCGGCAGCCGTGGCCGTCGCTTGGCCTTTGCGCCTGCCGGAGGGCCCGCCGCCGGACATGATGATCTCCGTGTCCTCAAGGTTCTCCAGGTTCACCACCTGCGGGCGGATTGGCAAAAGCAGGTTGTTAAAGAGAATCTTGATGAAAAGCTCGGCTGAGCACATGTCTGGGTGGACAATATCCTGCTAGAGTTCGAACCAAGGACCACTGTTAGTATTATAAGAGGACGTAAAATTTTGAAGCCAGTTTCTTGAAAAAAATCCGTATTTTTACAATGCAGTTGTTTCAGGCGGATTTTACTAGTGGTCCTTGGTTCGAGTCGGAAAGCTTTTCACACTCCTAAGAACTCCCATCTCCCAAGCTCTAAGTTTGTCTATGGCTAAGGCTACGAGCATGTACAGAACGGCATAGCAACCACGAGCGACAGGTTCCAACCTTGAACTGCGACAGCAGCTCCTCGGCAGCTGCGGAGGTTGGCTGCAGCTCCTCGCGAGTCTCAGCGCTGCGCAGAATGGCGTCCAGGTCCACCTCGGCCTCGGACTCCTCGCCCTCCTTCTCGCGGAACAGGTCTGCGGCGCCGAACTTGAGGATGGCGGACAGTTCGTCCTTGGAGAAGGCGGGGTTGCCGGCGTCGCCTGGCTGACGCAGGCGGCCCGTGGTGTCCATGCGCTGAATGACCAGATGGTCCAGCACCATCTTCTGCTTGGCCCGTTCGATGATGTCCTCCTCTACTGTGGCGCGGAGCACCAGGCGGTAGACCCGCACCTGGCGCGTCTGGCCGATGCGGTGGCACCTGGAAAATTGGAACGGATTTGGGATGTTTAGCTTTCGGTTGAGGATGTTTAGCCTCCGGTTGAGGATGTTTAGCTTCCGGTTGGGATGTTTAGCTTCCGGTTGGGGTGCGGTTGCTTGCGTAAACTGACCGAGGCAAACTTTTGTTCAAGCATCGAAGACCCACCTGGCCATCGCCTGCAGGTCATTCTGCGGGTTCCAGTCGCTGTCGAAGATGACCACGGTGTCAGCCGAGGCTAAGTTGACGCCGAGGCCGCCAGCTCGGGTGGACAGCAGGAAGCAGAAGTCCTGCGAACTCTCCGCATTGAAGGCGTCAAGCGCCTGTTTGCGGGCCTCGCCTAGAATGGTGCCGTCCAGTCGCTGGAAGGCCCAGTTGCGCAACGACAGGTACTCGGCCAGCACGTCCAGCATCATCACCATCTGAGAGAAGATCAGAACCCGGTGCCCGCCGGCTCGCAGATTCCACAGCAGCTTGTCCAGCAGCAACATTTTGCCCGAGCCCCTGATGAGGCTCTCCAGCCTCTCGCAGCGGTCCGTGAGCTGCGGCGGCTCCTGCACCAGAAAGGTGTGGTTGCAGCACTTTTTCAGTTCCATGATCAGGTTGAGGAAGGCGTTGGGCTTGTTCAGCATCTTGTAGTTCCTGCGGGGCGATAGGGGTTGCGGTGAGTTTTAATTCGGGCACTTATTTATGCGAGATTGTCAGGTAGGATTTTGTGAGATTCTCAGGTAGATTTATGTGAGATTCTCAGGTAGATTAATGCGAGATTGTCAGGTAGATTTATGCGAGATTGTCAGGTAGATTTATGTGAGATTCTCAGGTTGATTTATGAGAGATTCTCAGGTTGATTTATGCGAGATTCTCAGGTTGATTTATGCGAGATTCTCAGATTGATTTATGCGGGATTCTCAGGTTGATTTATGTGAGATTCTCAGGTAGATTTATGCGAGATTGTCAAGTAGATTTATGCGAGATTGTCAGGTAGGATTTTGTGAGATTCTCAGGTTGATTTATGAGAGATTCTCAGATTGATTTATGTGAGATTCTCAGGTTGATTTATGCGGGATTCTCAGGTTGATTTATGCGGGATTCTCAGGTTGATTTATGCGGGATTCTCAGGTTGATTTATGCGGGATTCTCAGGTTGATTTATGCGAGATTCTCAGATTGATTTTGCGAGATTCTCAGGTTGATTTATGCGAGATTCTCAGGTTGATTTATGCGAGATTCTCAGATTGATTTTGCGAGATTCTCAGGTTGATTTATGCGGGATTCTCAGGTTGATTTATGCGGGATTCTCAGGTTGATTTATGTGAGATTCTCAGATTGATTTTGCGAGATTCTCAGGTGGATGTATGCGAGATTCTCAGATTGATTTATGCGAGATTCTCAGGTGGATTTATGCGAGATTCTCAGGTTGATTTATGCGAGATTCTCAGGTAGATTTATGCAAGATTCTCAAGTAGATTTATGCGAGATTCTCAGGTAGATTTATGCGAGATTCTCAGGTTGATTTATGTGAGATTCTCAGGTAGATTTATGAGAGATTCTCAGGTGGATTTATGCGAGATTGTCAGGTGGATTTATGCGAGATTGTCAGGTGGATTTATGCGAGATTGTCAGGTAGATTTATGTGAGATTCTCAGGTAGATTTATGTGAGATTCTCAGGTAGATTAATGCGAGATTCTCAGGTAGGACTAGCAATCTTCGCCCCCCGTTGGGGGACATCTGTATAGAACCTCTGTTCTCTACAAGTAACAAAAAGATAGCCAAAAAAAGCCTTCACAAAAAAAGACAAAATACTCAAAGGAAGTGCAATGCAAAAAGAAATCATCCCAAGACAGCAAGCATCCCCCAGATAGCAAGCGTCCGCCAGATAGCAAGCATCCCCTACATAGATAGCATCCCCAAATAGCAAGCATCCACCAGACAATAAGTAGCTAGTGCGACAATTTCCTTAGCATTATAGTGGCTCCTTTAAAATTCGCTTACTTTATGTTTGAAATTGTGTAAATTTTATGTTTGACATGGTGGCTGTTTTATGTTCTACATGGCAACTGTTTTATGTTTGAAACGATGGCTTTTTAATGTCAGACATGGTGGCTCTTTTATGTTTTACATGGTGGCTCTTTTATGTTTGACATGGTGCCTCTTTATTGTTTGACATGGTGGCTCTTTAATGTTTAACCTGGTGGCTCTTGTTTGAAACAGTGGCTCTTTTATGTTTGACACAGTGGCTCTTTAATGTTCGACAAAGTGGCTATTTAATGTTTGACAAGGTGGCTTTTAAATGTTTGACATGGTGGCTCCTTAATGTTCGAAATGGTGGCTCTTTAATGTTTGACATAAAGACACATATATAATTGACATGGTGGCTCTTAAATGTTTGACATGGTGGCTCTTTAATGTTCGAGAAAGTGGCTCTTTAATGTTTTTCATGGTATGGCTCTTTTATGTTCGACATGGTGGCTCTTTTAGGTTTGACATGGTGGCTCTTAAATGTTTGACATGGTGACTCTTTAATGTTTCAAATGGTGGCTCTTTAATGTTTTACATGGTGGCTCTTAAATGTTTGACATGGTGGCTCTTAAATGTTTGACATGGTAGCTCTTTAATATTCTACATTGTGGCTCTTAAGTGTTCGAAATGGTGGATCTTTTAGGTTTGACATGATGGCTGTTTAATGTTCAACATAGTGGCTCTTTAATATTCTACATGGTGGCTCTTTTATGTTTAGCATGGTGGCTCTTAAATGTTTGACATGGTGGCTCTTTAATGTTCGAAATGGTGGCTCTTTTGTTTTACATGGTGGCTCTTTAATGTTTGACATGGTGGCTCTTTAATGTTTGACATAAAGTCACTTATATGTTTGAAATGGTGGCTCTTTAATATTTTACATTGTGGCTCTTAAGTGTTCGACATAGTGGCTCTTTTAGGTTTAACATGGTGGCTCTTTTAGGTTTAACATGGTGGCTCTTAAATGTTCGACATGGTGGCTCTTTAATGTTCGACATGGTGGCTTTTTAATATTCTTCATGTTATAGCTCTTTCATGTTTGACATGGTGGCTCTTTAATGTTCGACATGGTGGCTCTTTAATGTTCGAAATGGTGGCTCTTTAATGTTTGACACAAAGTCACATATATGTTTGACATGGTGGCTCTTAAATGTTTGACATGGTGGCTCTTTATGTTTGACATGTTGGCTCTTTTATGTTTGACATGTTGGCTCCTTTATGTTTGACATGGTGGCTCTTTAATGTTCGAAAAAGTGGCTCCTAAATGTTTGACATAGTGGCTCTTTGATGTTCGAAATAGTGGCTCTTTTATGGTCGACATGGTGGCTCTTTAATGTTCGAAATGGTGGCTCTTTAATGTTCGAAAAAGTGGCTCTTTTATTTTCGACATGGTGGCTCTTTAATGTTCGAAATGGTGGCTGTCTAATGTTCGAAATGGTGGCTCTTTTATGTTTGACATAAAGTCACTTATATGTTTTACATGGTGCCTCTTAAATATTAGACATGGTGGCTCGTTTAGGTTTGACATGGTAGCTCTTTAATGTTCGACATGGTGGCTCTTTAATATTCGATATGTTGGCTCTTTATGTTTGACCTGGTGGCTCTTTTTCGTTCGAAATGGTGGCTCTTTTTTGTTCTACATGGTAACTCTTTTATATTTGATACGGTGGCTTTTTTAAAGTCTGACATGTTGGCTCTTTTATGTTTGACATAGTGGCTCTTTAATGTTTGACAATGTGGCTTTTGAATGTTTGACATGGTGGCTCTTTAATGATAGACATGGTGGCTCTTTAATGTACGACATAATGGCTCTTTAATGTTTGACAATGTGGCTCTTTAATGTTCGAAATGGTGGCTCTTTAATGTACGACATAATGGCTCTTTAATGTTTGACAATGTGGCTTTTGAATGTTTGACATGGTGGCTCTTTAATGTTTTGACATGGTGGCTCTTTAATGTTAGACAAAGTGGCTTTTTAATGTTTGACATGGTGGCTCTTTTATGTTTGACATGGTGGCTCTTTACTGTTTGAAATGGTGGCCCTTTAATGTTCGAAATGGTGGCTCTTTTATGTTTGACATGGTGGCTCTTTTAGGTTTGACATGATGGCACTTTTATGTTTTAACATGGTAGCTCTTAAATGTTTGACATGGTAGCTCTTAAATGTTTGACATGGTAGCTCTTTTATGTTCGACATGGTGGCTCTTTATTGTTTGACATGGTGGCTCTTTAATGTTTAACCTGGTGGCTCTTTTATGTTTGACACGGTGGCTTTTAATGTCTGACATGGTGGCTCTTTTATGTTTTACATGGTGGCTCTTCTATGTTTGACATGGTGGCTCTTTATTGTTTGACAAAGTGGCTATTTAATGTTCGAAATGGTGGCTCTTTAAAGTTTGACATAAAGTCACATATATGTTTGAGATGGTGGCTCTTAAATGTTTGACATGGTGGCTCTTTAATGTTTGACATGGTGGCTCTTTAATGTTTGACATAGTGGCTCTTTAATGTTCTACATGGTGGCTCTTTTATGTTCGACATGGTGGCTTTTTAATGTTTGACATGGTGGCTCTTTTATGTTTGACATGGTGGCTCTTTACTGTTTGAAATGGTGGCTCTTTAACGTTCTACATGGTAACTCTTTTATGTTTAATACGGTGGCTTTTTAATGTCTGACATGGTGGCTCTTTTATGTTTGACATGGTGGCTCTTCTATGTTTGACATGGTGGCTCTTTATTGTTTGACATGGTGGCTCTTTAATGTTTAACCTGGTGGCTCTTTTATGTTTGACACGGCGGCTCTGTAATGTTTGACAAAGTGGCTATTTAATATTCGAAATGGTGGCTCTTTAAAGTTTGACATAAAGTCACATATATGTTTGACATGGTGGCTCTTAAATGTTTGACATGGTGGCTCTTAAATGTTTGAAATGGTGGCTTTTTAATCGTTGACATGGAGTCACGTATATATTGACATAGTGCTTATTTTATGTTTGGCATGGTGGCTCTTTAATGTTCGAAATGGCTGGCTCTTTAATGTTCTTAATGGTGTCTGTTTTATGTTTGACATGGTGGCTCTTTAATGTTTGACATGGTGGCTCTTTAATGTCTTACATGGTAACTCTTTTATGTTCGATATGGTGGCTCTTTTATTTTTGACATGGTGGCTCTTTTATGTTTGACATGGTGGCTCTTTTATGTTTGACATGGTGGCTCTATAATGTTAGACATGGTGGCTCTTCAATGTTCGACATGGTGGCTCTTTAATGTTCGACATGGTGGCTCTATAATGTTAGACATGGTGGCTCTTTAATGTTCGAGCTTTCAAAAAAAACAACAGACATTCCCTCTAAAAAGAAAACATCCCAAGAGAGCAAGCATCCCCAGACGGCATGCAAGCATCCCCCAGACCGCAAGCATCCCCCAGATAGCAAGCACCCCCCCCCCCGATAGCAAGCAACCCCCAGATAGCAAGCATTCCCGGATATCAAGCAATCTCAGATAGCAAGCATCCCTGGATACAAAGAGTCCTTATAGATAGCTAGCAAACCACTCTCAGATAGCAAGTACCCACCACCCCCAAGAGCAAGCATCTCCCAATAGCAAGTTACCCTAGTAGCAAGCATATTTCCGATAGCAAGCATCCCCCTGATAGCAAGTATCTATCCTTAAATAGCAAGCATCCACCAGAGAACAAGTAGCTAGTGCAACAATTTCTATAGCTTTATAATGGCTCCATTTTGTTCGACATGACGCTTCTTTTTTTCGTTTCAAATTGTGTCTCTTTATGTTTGACATGGTGTCTCTTTTATGTTTGACATGGTGGCTCTTTTATGTTTTGGTGGCTTTTTATTGTTTGACATGGAGTCATATATATGTTTGACATGGTAGCCTTTAATGTTAGACATGGTGGCTATTTAATGTTCGACATGTTCGCCTTTAATGTTCGACATGGTGGCTCTTTAATGTTCGACATGGTGGCTCTTTTATGTTTGACATTGTGCTTCTTTTATGTTTAGCATTTTGTGTTTTTAAGGTGTTTTAATAAAAAAATCTTTTTGCACTACTAAGATTCGAACCCAGGTCGCTACATTAGCAGTCCAGTCTGTTCGCATCTAGGCTATCTCTTTTTAATTTGAGAACATGAATTGTGGCCCTTATACTTCAATTCTTACAGCAATTCAGTTAGAGTAAAAAGTTATGACACAATCAATTTCTCAGTCAGCCAGTATCAGTCTCAATTCAAGTTAGCAATATTGGTTACGCAATTTAAATCAAGTCGTGTGCATTTCTTCGGCACTGTTTTCAACTGGTTGGGATGTAATCCTTATCACAATTGGAATTCAGTCAGTCAGTTTTTTTCTCTAGCATTCTTACAATGCATTTCAGGTCGAAAGAGCTGCTTGACCTTTGCAGAAAGCATGTTTTTCGAATATTTAATCCCTTTATCATAGAGCAATTTCTTAGCCAAGATGCATGTACCGTCCCAGGAAAATTTCTGATCGAATGGTACAAATCTGAAGAAAATCAGTTGAGCCAATTTTTCTTAAATCAATCGCATACCCATATACCCACAGACAACTCATTTTTAGTATATAGGACTAGCAATCTTCGCCCCCCGTTGGGGGACATCTGTATAGAATCTCTGTTCTCTACAAGTAATAAGAAGATAGCAAGCATCCCCCAGATAGCAAGCATCCCCCAGAGAGCAAGCATCCCCCAGATAGCAAGCATCCCCAAATAGCAAGCATCCACCAGACAATAAGTAGCTAAGTGCAACAATTTCCTTAGCTTTATAGTGGCTCCTTTAAATTGGCATGGCGCTTTATACCTTTACATTTGAAATTGTATATCTTTAATGTTTGACATGGTGGCTCTTTTATGTTGATATGGTGGCTCTTTTATGTTCTAAATGGTAGCTCTTTTATGTTCTAAATGGTAGCTCTTTTATGTTTGATATGGTGGCTCTTTTAATGGTCGACATGGTTGGTCTTTAATGTTCTTCATGATGGCTGTTTTATGTTTGACATGGTGGCTCTTCAATGTTCGAAATGGTTGGCTCTTTAATGTTCTTAATGGTGTCTGTTTTATGTTTGACATGGTGGCTCTTTAATGTTTGACATGGTGGCTCTTTAATGTCTTACATGGTAACTCTTTTATGTTCGATATGGTGGCTCTTTTATTTTTGACATGGTGGCTCTTCTATGTTTGAAATTGCGCTTCTTTTATGTTTAGCAGTTTTTTGTTTTTAAGTTGTATTAATAAAAAAATCATTTTGCGCTACTAAGATTCGAACCCAGATCGCTACATTAGCAGTCCAGTCTGTTCGCATTTAGGCTATCTTTTTTTCAATTGGAGCACATGAATTGTGGCCCTTATAATTCAATTCTTACAGCAAGTCAATTGGAGTAAAAAGTTATGACATAATCAATTTCTCAGTCAGCCAGAATCAGTCTCAATTTAAGTTAGCAATATGGTTACGCAATTTTAATCAAGTCGTGTGTGCATTTCTTCGACACTGTTTTCAATTTGTTGCGATGCAATCTTTATCAGAATTGAAATTCAGCCAGTCAGTTTTTTCTCTAGCATTCTTACAATGCATTTCAAGTCGAAATTTTTCTTGACCTTTGCAAGAAAGCATGTTTTTCGAATATTTAATCCCTTTCACATTTAGCAATTTCTTAGCTAAGATGCATGTACCGTCCCAGAAAAATTTCTGATCGAATGGTGCAAGTTTGAAGAAAATCGGTTGAGCCGTTTTTTCTGAAATCAATCGCATACCCATATACATACATACATACATACAGACAACTCATTTTTAGGATATAGGATTTTGTGAGATTCTCAGGTAGATTTATGTGAGATTCTCAGGTAGATTTATGTGAGATTCTCAGGTAGATTTATGTGAGATTCTCAGGTAGATTAATGCGAGATTCTCAGGTAGGATTTTGTGAGATTCTCAGGTGGATTTATGCGAGATTGTCAGGTAGGATTTTGTGAGATTCTCAGGTGGATTTATGCGAGATTCTCAGGTAGATTTATGCGAGATTGTCAGGTAGATTTATGCGAGATTGTCAGGTAGATTTATGTGAGATTCTCAGGATGATTTATGAGAGATTCTCAGGTTGATTTATGCGAGATTCTCAGGTTGATTTATGCGAGATTCTCAGATTGATTTATGCGGGATTCTCAGGTTGATTTATGTGAGATTCTCAGGTAGATTTATGCGAGATTGTCAGGTAGATTTATGCGAGATTGTCAGGTAGGATTTTGTGAGATTCTCAGGTTGATTTATGAGAGATTCTCAGGTAGGATTTATGCGAGATTGTCAGGTAGGATTTTGTGAGATTCTCAGGTAGATTAATGCGAGATTCTCAGGTAGGATTTTGTGAGATTCTCAGGTGGATTTATGCGAGATTGTCAGGTAGGATTTTGTGAGATTCTCAGGTTGATTTATGCGAGATTCTCAGTTAGATTTATGCGGGATTTTCAGGTAGATTTATGCGAGATTCTCAGGTAGATTTATGCGGGATTTTCAGGTAGATTTATGCGAGATTCTCAGGTAGATTTATGCGAGATTCTCAGTTAGATTTATGCGAGATTGTCAGGTAGGATTTTGTGCGATTCTCAGGTTGATTTATGAGAGATTCTCAGGTTGATTTATGCGAGATTCTCAGGTTGATTTATGTGAGATTCTCAGGTAGATTTATGAGAGATTGTCAGGTTGATTTATGAGAGATTCTCAGGTTGATTTATGCGAGATTCTCAGGTTGATTTATGCGAGATTCTCAGGTAGATTTATGCGAGATTGTCAGGTAGATTAATGCGAGATTCTCAGGTAGATTTATGTGAGATTCTCAGGTAGATTAATGCGAGATTCTCATGAAGATTTATGCGAGATTCTCAGGTAGAATAATGCGAGATTGTCAGGTAGATTAATGCGAGATTCTCATGAAGATTTATGTGAGATTCTCAGGTAGATTTATGCGAAATTGTCAGGTAGATTTATGCGAGATTCTCAGGTTGATTTATGCGAGATTCTCAGTTAGATTTATGCGAGATTCTCAGTTAGATTTATGCGGGATTTTCAGGTAGATTTATGCGAGATTCTCAGGTAGATTTATGCGAGATTCTCAGGTAGATTTATGCGAGATTCTCAGGTAGATTTATGCGAGATTCTCAGTTAGATTTATGCGAGATTCTCAGGTAGAATAATGCGAGATTGTCAGGTAGATTAATGCGATATTTTCAGGTAGATTTATGCGAGATTCTCAGGTTGATTTATGCGATATTTTCAGGTAGATTTATGCGAGATTCTCAGGTAGATTTATGCGAGATTCTCAGTTAGATTTATGCGAGATTCTCAGGTAGAATAATGCGAGATTGTCAGGTAGATTAATGCGAGATTCTCAGGTAGATTTATGCGAGATTCTCAGGTAGATTTATGTGAGATTTCAGTTAGATTCGGAGATCAATAAGTTAATTATCCTTTATTAGGGCTAAACGTGACCAAGTGTCTCACCGAGTCAGAATCCATTTATAAAACTGCTTCTGTTGGCGGCTCATCTCCACGCGCAGGATGCTCTCAGTCTTGGGCGGCAGGCTTTTCTCCACATCCTTTTTCACCCGGCGCAGTAGGTACGGCTCCAGCAGCTTGTGAAGGCCTTCAAATCCTTTGTTATTGTCGCCGTGATCCTCCTCGAAGTCCGGCCAACTGTGGAATGTGTCGGGCTGGATGAAGTGCAGCAGGGCCCACAGCTCGCGCAGGCTGTTCTGCAGCGGAGTGCCCGTGACCAGCAGGCGGGTGTTGGTCTTGAAGTCGATCAGAGTCTTGTACAGCAGGCTGTCGTCATTCTTCAGACGGTGCGCCTCGTCAACGCCAAGGAGGGCCCAGGAGACGGCGCCAAGCCAGCCGCGGTCCTTCAGCAGGATCTCGTAGGTGGTCAGGCACACGTTGAATTTGAGACGCCTGTTCACCTGAATAGATGGGTTGGATTGCAGCTGTTGGCCGACTGCCTCAGTCCTTTAGATGGTTAATGGGAATTGCTCAGAGTGCCTATGGCTAAGGGGGAATTGCTGAGAGTGCCTATGCCTAAGGGGGAATTGCTGAGAGTGCCTATGCCTAAGGGGGAATTGCTGAGAGTGCCTATGCCTAAGGGGGAATTGCTCAGAGTGCCTGCGGCTAAGGGGGAATTGCTCAGAGTGCCTGCGGCTAAGGGGGAATTGCTCAGAGTGCCTATGCCTAAGGAGGAATTGCTCAGAGTGCCTGCGGCTTAAGGGGGAATTGCTCAGAGTGCCTGCGGCTAAGGGGGAATTGCTTAGAGTGCCTGCGGCTAAGGGGGAATTGCTCAGAGTGCCTATGCCTAAGGGGGAATTGCTCAGAGTGCCTATGCCTAAGGGGGAATTGCTCAGAGTGCCTGCGGCTAAGGGGGAATTGCTCAGAGTGCCTATGCCTAAGGGGGAATTGCTCAGAGTGCCTATGCCTGGGGGGAATTGCTCAGATGGCCTGTGGCTCATGGGGAATTGCTCAGAGTGCCTGCGGCTCATGGGGAATTGCTCAGATGGCCTGTGGCTCATGGGGAATTGCTCAGATGGCCTGTGGCTCAGGGGCAATTGCTCAGATCGCTTGCAACTTAGAGCGCATTGCTGAAGTAGCACAAGATTCAGTTCGGGAGCCTTCAGAAAGAATCGAATATGGCAAAATATATAAAAATCATTCCATCAAATCTGGTCAATTTAACGCACCTGCTGCCATTCGTAGCTGCGAATAATATTCCTAGAGTCCACGTCGCCCAGGTACAAAATAACATTCATCTGCGGGGCCCAGTTGGCGAATTCTCGCTTCCAGCCAATCACGGTAGACAGCGGCACAACCAATAGGAACGGGCCGTAGATCTCGTGCTCGTGGAACAGCACAGATAGGAAGCAGATGGTCTGGATGGTCTTGCCGAGGCCCATCTCGTCGGCTAGGATGGACGAGTAGCCTCTGGTCCAGGAGTGATAGAGCCAGTTCACTCCGTCTAGCTGGTAGTCCCGGAGTCGATTCTCGGCGTTCTCGGGCGACATGTACTTTGGCTGCGACTTCAGCTGGCGAAACTTTGGCCGATATTTCAACGCCTGGTTGAAGAATTGAAGAAAATATGCTTTAACGTTACTAATAGTAGTCAAATCTTTCTAAGGCAGGGTCAGCAAAGTTTTTTACCGCAAGGGCTAGAGAGAACCTAGCGCACGACTCCGGACCAAAGGAGGGGAAAGAGAGAGAGGACAGAGAGGAGAGATAAGACATGAGTGAATAAAGGAGAAGAGAAGAGACAAAGTAGGACAGGAGAGAGGAAAGGAGAAGAGAGGAGAGAAGAGAGGAGGAGAGAAGAGGAGATGAGGGGAGAAAGGTGAAGAGAGAGAAGACAGGAGAGGAGAGAGAATAGGAGAGAGGTGGAGAGAGAAGACAGGAGAGAGAAGAGAGAAGGGAGGAAACGAGAGGAGAGAAGAAGAGAGAAGGGAGGAGAGGAGAGGAGAGGAGAGGAGAGAAGGGAGGAAACGAGAGGAGAGAAGAAGAGAGAAGGGAGGAGAGGAGAGGAGAGGAGAGAATAAGAGAGAAGGGAGGAGAGGAGAGGAGAGAAGAAGAGAGAAGGGAGGAGAGGAGAGAAGAAGAGAGAAGGGAGGAGAGGAGAGAAGAGGAGAGAAGGGAGAGAGGAGAGAAGAGGAGGAGGGAGAGGAGAAGAGAGAAGGGAGGAGAGGAGAGAAGAGGAGAGAAGGGAGGAGAGGAGAGAAGAGGAGAGAAGGGAGGAGAGGAGAGAAGAGGAGAGAAGGGAGGAGAGGAGAGAAGAGGAGAGAAGGGAGGAGAGGAGAGGAGAGAAGAGGAGAGAAGGGAGGAGAGGAAGAGAGAAGGAGAGAGGAGAGGAGAGAAGGGAGGAGAGGAGAGGAGAGGAGAGAAGAGGAGAGAAGGGAGGAGAGGAGAGGAGAGAAGAAGAGAGAAGGGAGGAGAGGAGAGGAGAGGAGAGAAGAAGAGAGAAGGGAGGAGAGGAGAGGAGAGGAGAGAAGGGAGGAGAGGAGAGGAGAGGAGAGAAGAAGAGAGAAGGGAGGAGAGGAGAGAAGGGAGGAGAGGAGAGGAGAGGAGAGAAGAAGAGAGAAGGGAGGGGAGGAGAGGAGAGAAGAAGAGAAGAGATAGGAGACTATTAGAGATGAGAGCTGACAAAGACAAAAATTCAACGGGCCGGACTGCTATTGTAAAGTTTTAAAGGACCCGAGGGTCGGATAGAGGCTTAGCTGCTCAAAAGTGTTCTCATTTAAATTCTTCAAATCAGCAGTATACTACCGAAAGTGTGAAATATTCCTTTGTTTGCGGGATATTCTCAATTTATTCCCAAACGACTGGCAGTAGAAATACAAAAGTACAACATTTTCTAAAGCATGCTACAGTTCGAGGACGCTCGCTAACTTCTGTATTCTACCGCAGCTCTCAGAGTCAAAAATTAGAAAAATTTGGTAGCAACTCCAAAGCCAAACCTTGCAGTTCCTATTCGGCAGAGTCTGCGCCTTCAGGCGGGTCTCGTACTCCTCAACTGCGCTTAGAAACAGCTTAGTAACCAGCTGGCCGTCCTCCCAGCTGCACTCGGAGTAGGGCAGGCCGGCCCATTTGCAATAGTAGTCTGAGTAGCCGCCGGCTGGGGCCTTGGAGTGCGCCACCACCCGCTCCACCTGGCGGTGCTCGGCCAGCAGGTTCTCATTCACCTCCTCGTGGTAATTGAAGCTCTCCAGCTCCTCCGGGGTGGCCGTCTTCTTCCATTCTCTGATTTCTTCGATTCTCTGCTTGAAGTTCACGATCTTCTTCAGGCCGTCAACGCACTTGTGCGCCAGGCTGTCCATGGACTCCCAGGTGTTGTGCAGGTGCGACCAGCCGCGCCACTTGATGAAGAATTGCACATCGCCATCCTCCTGGCTCGGGTCGAAGCCGTCGTTGGGATCGCGCTCCTCCAGCACGTTGTAGAATGTGGTCTTGTCCCCGGTGGCGCCCTGGGGTGCGCAGGTTGGAGACGGGTGGATTGGGGTGGGGTGGCTCGGAGATTGGGATGGGGTGGCTGGCGATTGGGGTGGGGTGGCTGACGATTGGGGTGGGTGGCTGGGAGATTGGGGTGGGGTGGCTGGGGGATTGGGTCGGGGTGGCTGAGGGATTGGGTCGGGGTGGCTGAGGGATTGGGTCGGGGTGGCTGGGGGATTGGGGTGGGGTGGCTGGGGGATTGGGGTGGGGTGGCTGGGGATTGGGGTGGGGTGGCTGGGGATTGGGGTGGGGTGGCTGGGGATTGGGGTGGGGTGGCTGGGGATAGGGGTGGGGTGGCTGGGGGATTGGGGTGGCTGGCTGGGGATTGGGGTGGCTGGGGATTGGAGTGGGGTGGCTGGGAGATTGGGGTGGGGTGGCTGGGAGATTGGGGTGGGGTGGCTGGGAGATTGGGGTGGACAAACAGGTGGAGCCGCCCAGAGCGGCAGGCTGTTACCTTGCGGCCAACCCGATAGTTGAGCACCCGCTCAATGCCTTCAGCATCCTCGGTAGGCGGCGCCAGGAAGTCGGAGTGAGAGAGCCGGGCCTCCATCTCCTCCTGCGACGGCTCGCCGGCCAAGTCGGGCTCGTTATCATTGTCCGAGTCGTCCGAATCGCTGCGGGAGTTCGAATGAGCGCAGCAGGTGAGCACTCGAGGTAGGTAAAGAAAGCTAGAATACAAAAGTCACGACAGGAACGGCGAGATAGACTCGTGCTCAAAAAAGGTTGAATGCGGTGTTTAAAAGCTTCTACAATAGAAGAGTGACAATAAATCCGACTACGATTTCGTACAGTTCAGTCAAATAAATCAAAGCAGTTGGCTATAAGGATAGAGTGTGCATAAAATAACGTGCGAGAGCTTAGCAACTGCTGATTAATGTTAATATAACTTTAACTGACTGTTACCTAATCACAGCAAGATACTTTAAGGATTGCATACTAACCGCTACCAACTTTGCTTAACCTGCTAAAAAGGATTTTTTAAAAATCTGTCAGGGCAAATTCCTGATCCCCCATGATAGCTCCGCCGCCAAGGATCAGAACAGAATTGCTAACCGCCACCAAGAACGCGCAGTGCCGCTACCAGGTAATGAGCTGCTACAGGTGAACTACAAGAGCATTGCCAACCGAAAATAGGCGCTAAGCCAGATGGAGCTTAAATAAACACAATAAGCGTAGTAAAAATTGCGGATACAATCCAGATACAAACAGAGAGACAACGCACGGCACCTCTTTTGAGCAGTCTTGGCGCCCAGACTGTGAGAAGAGAACTTTCTCAGCGGCCTCAGAGCGGCCTCGGAGGCGCCCCTGCGGTGGGTGACAGAGGCTCGGGCTGCATTGTACAATCCTGCATAATAAACCAGCATATTGCAGTACCGCATGCCCCAGCATGTGGCACCGGGGTTGCGGATGCCAAGTTAGAAAAGATTTTTCACCTGGTCTCCGGCCGTTTACCGGCGCCTCGGGTCCCCGCTGCCTGGCGCGGCGGAGCGTCCGTAGCCGTCCGCAGCATGGGGTGCAGCTTGTTGCTCGGCTTCAGCTGGCCGCCACCGGATGATCGCTGGCCGTGCTGCTGCTGCTGCTGCTGCGACCTGCGCGGCGCCGCTGACTCCGCCACGTAGTCGCCGTCATCGGAGCTTGCATCGACCTTGGCATCTTCGCCAGACGTCGACAGCTCTCTGTAGCTGCGCACTCGGCCGCTGCTACGGCGTGACGACCGGAGCTGCCGCTGCTTCTTCTGCGATTGCGCTGAGGCGGCGCTGCCACCTCGCCGGCGCTTCCTGGCCGCGGCTGGTGCCGGCAAAGACGAGGAAGACGAAGACGTGGCGTCGTCATCGGAAGACGAGCCGGCGGCGGCTGCCGAGTTCAAACGGGTCGACGAGCCGCCGTCGTCATCGTCGCTAGAGTTGGCGCCGTTGTCTTCGTCCGACAGGCTAAAGGTGACGCCACTGCGCCTGCGCCGCTTGCCGCCGCTGGCTGAGGCGCTGCCGCGGCGTCGCTTGCGCTGAGCGAACAGCTGCTGCTGCTGTGGATGCGGGTGCTGTGGGTGGCCGCCGCCCGCCTCGTCGCTGTCCTCTTCGTCCTCGTGCCCGACGGCCAGCCGGGTGGGCTTTTGGCGGCTGCGTCCGGACCGGCGGACGCCCCACAGCTCCGGGTCATCTTCGATGGCCGCGCGGAGCGACTCGCCGCCACCGCTGAAAGCGAAACAAGTGAAGGAGAGCGGAGCGCTGGAGCTCAGCCTGAGCCTGGTAGCAATATCCCCACCCATCAGTGATATCCTCACCCATCAGCAATATCCCCACCCATCAGTGATATCCTCACCGATCAGCAATATCCCCACCCATCAGCGCAATATCCCCACTCATCAGCAATATCCCGGCCCATCAGCAATGCCCATCCATAAAGATGCAAGTCCTACCTGCCAGAGCCAGTCCTGCCGGCCCGCTGCTGCTTAACAGGAGCAGTGTGCCTTCTCTGATGCGGCAGGCGCTTGGAAGACTCCGAAGTTGATGAGGCAGCGGCTGGGGAGGAGGAATTGCTGCTGGCATCCTCAGTCTCCTTCAGCTGCTGCGGCTTCTGTTCATCGTCGCTGTCGCTGAGGCGGCCCCGGCGCTTGCCGCCACTGCTGGCAGCTTTTGGCGCCGGTTTCGCCTTCTGCTGCTTCAACTGTTGTTGCTTCAGCTGCTGGCGCTGCTGGCGTGCTCTGGTGGCCCTCCTGCTGGCCTCTGAACTGCGGTCAGACTCATCTTCTGAAGAGCTGCTAACTGCTGCTGCTGGGGGGCCGCCAGCTGATGCAGAAGCTGACCCAGCTGATGTAGCTATGGCTGCTGCAGCTGTTGCTGCCTCTTCATCACTAAAAGTTTTGGTTATTCATCAAGTTAGAGCTACATAGTTGACTAGAAATATATAAAAATGCTTCTGAAAATTGAAAAAAAAACATATTTGCTTACTCATCTTCTTTCTTTTCTGTGTCACCATGCTTGCCAAACAAATTTGGATTAAAGTCAGCGATATCCAGCTGTGGAAAAATATTTTCAAATAATGTCATTATTAATAAAGCAATGAACAACATAGATTACACTAAAAAACTGAAGACAAAAAGCTTACAAGGGACATCACAGCTTCTTAAATGGTTTAGTATATACTCTGAAATTGAAATAATTTTTGGTGAAAATAGATTGTACATTATTAATTAAAACGAAGAATTTATCAATCTAAATGACTAAAAAACAATTTAAAGAATATAAACTAAATATTCAAAAGGCAATAAGTTGTAAGAAAAAAGGAAATAATAGGAAATTACTTAACCTAAAATTTATAGCATAGATAAAATATATAATACACAACAATGTCTTTTAACCTAAAAAAATCCTATGTATATCATTGACAGCTTAAAATATGTTATAATTCTATTGTATTATAATATAGTTAAAAATATTAAACATAGTATATAATGTTACAAAAGTTTGTTTAAAAAAAATGTCCAACTATTAAGGTCTGCATAATAATTATATTTATAGACAAAAATATTGATATATATATACCAACTCTTTTAAATAAAAAATAATTTATTTTAGTCAAATCAAAAAATGCTCATATTCAATAAATATGAAAATATTTTAAAAAACTATCATAATAAGTTGAAAATACTGTTTAACTTTAAATTAGGCCCTCATATAAGTAGGGCTTACATATTGACATTTTGGTATCTTTTTAAAATATTAGGCTACAATCAATAAAATAAATTCAATGAATATATTATATACATTTATTTTCAAAATATTAATTTTGTATAACTAATGTTAAATGGTTTTTATTAGAAAAATGATATATTGAGAATAGAAAGTTTAAATACTAGGGTCAAAGCATGAATTTATATTGCTATACCATTATCATGCTAAACCAAAGTAGAAATTATTGATTAATTAATTATTGTTATACTGACTATATAAAATTGGCAATTTTGGTTTTAAAGGGACTAGATTCATACATATTGTATTTCTTTTTTCTTTTTATATTATTTATTAAGTCATATAAACCTAGCATATAAATTAGCCTAGCTTTGAAACCTTTACTTTAGTTGGAAAATCAACTCCTAAATAAATTATCTGAGCTAGATTAGTTTAGAACTAAAAATGAAACAATAGACCACTAGAAAAAAATCATGTAAAAAACAATTAAAATACTAAAAACTGATTAACACAGCAAAACACAGTAGGCCCCCCCCCTATTTTAAGTCTTCAAAATCACATCATAGGCAACAGAGGCCAAAAAGGTAAGGCTAGGCAACTAGCCCATGTATAATAAAAACTAGGCCCTAAGAATTTTAAGTTCGTCATGTTAAGAGTTTAAACTGAGAGTTTTTTATGCATTCCACTAAAAAACAATAATGTGACTTACGAAAACTAATATTAGACTACCTAGACAAGAGCGCAATTATGTGGGGTATGGAGATTCTTAATCCAAAGTGTCAAACTCAATTATGAATTAAACGTTCATTTTTGAAAATGTAAGTGACCAAAACATCATGAGTAGTTTCAACGAAACTTACTTGAATTGTAAAGTATAAATGAACAGCTCCCTTCCAGCAATAACGTTTCTTAAATAACGAAAAAACAACAGGAGAATCTCTCAATCTCTCATGCATACAACTGACAACTAAAAAATCTTTTTTTGTCGAAGTCTAACATGCTGAAGCAACAATTAGTTTACTAAACAGAAACAATCGTAATTAATTTTAAGGAGATTTGGCCTTTTTTCGCAAAAAATGTATACGACAATTGGTACTAAAATACATCAGTTCTTTTTATTTGTTAAATTTTACTCCTTGCGTAAGTTTTGAGTCCGATACTTAAAGTATTATTTTTTTATGTCAAGAATTGCTACGTACCCAAAATTATGTGTAAGAAAATTCTTAGTGTAAGCATTTCGTATTCTCTTTTGCTATCGTGGAGTCCCTTGAAATATCTTTCTTCTCTCTACCTTTGTAAGGTTCTTTATCTTTATTAGCCGTTCTTGAAAGTAATCTGTACTTACGAACAAAAAAATAAAACAAACGATCAGACAAGAAATTAAAAAAAAATTGTGAAGTACTGATGCCAGTTAGCATATTTTCTTAATTTAGTTTTTTATCGCTGCAAAGGTTTGAATCTGGTAAAAGAATCGGTTTATATATTATGAACTTATAAGTTGTACTGGAATTTAATCAGAGTAAATTCGCTAATATTTTTTAAAATCAGAAAATGTTACTCTCTTCCGTCTCTCTCTTGGTCTCCGTGTATTATAATTTCAAAATGAAACTTGTAGACACATGCAAGTAGAGCTCTTATGTCCCTGAGATTGGGGGCTCAACAAACACAGGTTTTTTATGCGGTTGTTGGGGCTAAAGCTAGGATGAATGCAGTTTTTGCCAGTTCTTGTTTAGTAGTTTTACTATAAATAAATGTCAAATGAGAATGAGATACTGTTAATGAGGGATATAGGTTAAGAAATTTCAGTCATTTTTTACTCTCCCACTCTACTATAGTACATAAATGATGGGGAACTGTTGTGATTCGAGTTAAAATCATATAGAAAATTTATTTTAGGGATTTTTAGCTATAGTCCATTAGTCCATATGCTTGGATATGATTCAGATTTTTATTTGGCTATATGACTTACTTTTTAACAAAAATGTGACTTATTTATATAAGACTTCCTAATAAAGAAAAATTAACTCCAGTTTTGGGTAAATTGTTGGAGTAACTATGACTTCATTATTAAGGCTAAATTCCTCATCAGCTAGTTAATATATATTAGGCCTATGCCTATATTTTTGGGTTGGCATTTTTTGCAACTTTTCCTTGGCCAGACCTCTTGCCACCTCGCCAAATTGGCCAGGTTGGCCAGGTGTTATACATGTATTAGTCTATTTTATAGTCAAGAGTCATAATTATTTACTTTAAGCATTGTATAAATATAATAGTGCTTACAATCCATATATTGTATAATGTATAGATTACATGAACTTAATAAATAGCTACATTTTCACTTCAAATTCCAGGTGCTCTTTGAACCAAGTGGACCCCACCGGGTTGGGGCCATGGACCTGCTGACCAAGCATGGCAAGTCTGGGGTACTGATACGTCTCTTCTATCCAAGTGGGATTCGAACTCCAGACCATGCTGTTGAAGGGGTGCGCAGCTACACAACGCCAGAGTGCATTCAAGGCGCCCTGGCTGCAATGGGCCACAGCTATTGGATCAGCACCCTGCTGAATTGGGGCTTCTCCATGCTGCGCCTCCGCTGCGACTGGCGAGCTGAGGCTGTCGGCGAGCAGGTAAGAGCTGAGTCCCGATGAAGACAAGAAGCTGGAATGACACAAATTTAAATATTGTTCAATGAAGAAGATGAAAGCTTCAACTCCATTTGCAATCAAGGCCCTGGTGGCCACCCAAGGACTGCTAAATCAAACATTTGGACGGAAAACAGCTGCTGCAGTCCGTCAGTCGGGTCTGAAATAATTTGGCCAACAGAAAATGAGTTGGGCATAGAAACTGCTCGAAGACTCAACCTCTCTGCTCTTAGCAGCCAAATAAACCGAGGTCGCTCATTTCTGTTTGAAAATTTGTATTGTTCTCGCAACTAAGGGGTGGCGTAAATAAATACGTTTATTACTCTTGCGGCGAGCCCAGCTTGCTTGTTGTGCCTAAGTCTGATGCGGGCTCGCGTTGAGTAAGTTTGAAAATAGCTCTAGACTAATGCGTGACATTCTACTGTCCTCAGTAGTTGCATTTGCACAAGAGAGAGTGATGTCTCTTGGATCTGCCTCTCCTCACCGCTCCAGTCCTTGAGAATCTGCCTCTCAGCTCATCCAGTCTTTGAGAATCTGCCTCTTCGCTCCCCCAATGCTTGAGAATCTGCATCTCCGCTCCCCAATGCTTGAGAATCTGCATCTCCGCTCCCCAATGCTTGAGAATCTGCATCTCCGCTCCCCCAATGCTTGAGAATCTGCATCTCCGCTCCCCAATGCTTAAGAATCTGCATCTCCGCTCCCCAATGCTTGAGAATCTGCATCTCCGCTCCCCAATGCTTGAGAATCTGCATCTCCGCTCCCCAATGCTTGAGAATCTGCATCTCCGCTCCCCAATGCTTGAGAATCTGCATCTCCGCTCCCCAATGCTTGAGAATCTGCATCTCCGCTCCCCAATGCTTGAGAATCTGCATCTCCGCTCCCCAATGCTTAAGAATCTGCCTCTCCGCTCCCCAATGCTTGAGAATCTGCATCTCCGCTCCCCAATGCTTAAGAATCTGCATCTCCGCTCCCCAATGCTTAAGAATCTGCCTCTCCGCTCCCCCTAACCAAGCCAATTTCCGTCGCTTCTGCTGTCTTATAAGAAACTGAAAATGCTTGGCGATACCAATTGAGGAAGTCACTTGCAGGTTGCCTTCACCCGCAGCTGCCGGCAATCGTGCTGTCTCACGGCCTCGGCGGCAGCCGGCACCTCTACTCCTCGCTGAGCCTCGAGCTCGCCTCCCACGGCTTCGTCGTAGCGGCAGTCGAGCATCGCGACGGTTCGGCGTGCGCCACCTTCTACGCGGAGCCGCCGGCCGACGAAGGAAGCCGCGGCGATGGCCCGAAGGCTTCCCGGGTCAGCTGGCTGCCGCTGCAGCGGGCCGCACTGGACGATGTGCCGCTGCGCAACGGCCAGGCGGAACAGCGGGCAGCCGAGTGCCTGGAAGCTGCCGAGACTCTCTGCCTGCTGACCAGATCCGGCAGCGCTGAGGTGTCCAACCGGATGCCCGACAGTGACTGCGGACCGGATGCGGACGCCCGGATGTTGGATCAGTTCAAGGTCCGCACTGGCTCAGTATTGCGAGTCTCTCCAGGGCATTTGATGTCTCTCCAGGGCATTTGATGTCTCCAGTGCATTGGGTGCCTCTCCAGGGCATTGGGTGCCTCTCCAGGGCATTGGGTGTCTTTCCAGTGCATTGGGTGCCTCTCCAGGGCATTGGGTGCCTCTCCAGGGCATTGGGTGCCTCTCCAGGGCATTGGGTGCCTCTCCAGGGCATTGGGTGCCTCTCCAGTGCATTGGGTGCCTCTCCAGGGCATTGGGTGCCTCTCCAGTGCATTGAGTGCCTCTCCAGTGCATTGGGTGTCTCCAGTGCATTGGGTGCCTCTCCAGGGCATTGGGTGCCTCTCCAGTGCATTGAGTGCCTCTCCAGTGCATTGGGTGTCTCCAGTGCATTTGGTGTCTCTCCAGGGCATTGGGTCTCTCCAGGGCATTGGGTGTCTCCAGTGCATTGGGTGTCTCCAGTGCATTTGGTGTCTCCAGTGCATTGAGTGTCTCTCCAGGGCATCGGGTGTCTCCAGGGCATTGGGTGTCTCCAGTGCATTGGGTGTCTCCAGTGCATTGAATGTCTCTCCAGGGCATTGGGTGTCTCTCCAGGGCATTGGGTGTCTCCAGGGCATTTGGTGTCTCCAGTGCATTGAGTGTCTCTCCAGGGCATCGGGTGTCTCCAGGGCATTGGGTGTCTCCAGTGCATTGGGTGTCTCCAGTGCATTGGGTGTCTCCAGTGCATTGGGTGTCTCCAGTGCATTGAGTGTCTCTCCAGTGCATTGGGTGTCTCTCCAGGGCATTGGGTGTCTCCAGTGCATTTGGTGTCTCTCCAGGGCATTGGGTCTCTCCAGGGCATTGGGTGTCTCCAGTGCATTGGGTGTCTCCAGGGCATTTGGTGTCTCCAGTGCATTGAGTGTCTCTCCAGGGCATCGGGTGTCTCCAGTGCATTGAGTGTCTCTCCAGGGCATCGGGTGTCTCCAGGGCATTGGGTGTCTCCAGGGCATTGGGTGTCTCCAGTGCATTGGGTGTCTCCAGTGCATTGAGTGTCTCCAGGGCATTGGGTGTCTCCAGGGCATTGGGTGTCTCTCCAGGGCATTGGGTGTCTCCAGTGCATTGAGTGTCTCTCCAGGGCATTGGGTGTCTCCAGTGCATTGGGTGCCTCTCCAGTGCATTGGGTGCCTCTCCAGGGCATTGGGTGCCTCTCCAGGGCATTGGGTGCCTCTCCAGGGCATTGGGTGCCTCTCCAGTGCATTGAGTGCCTCTCCAGGGCATTGGGTGCCTCTCAAGTGCATTAGGTGTCTCCAGGGCATTTGGTGTCTCCAGTGCATTGAGTGTCTCTCCAGGGCATCGGGTGTCTCCAGGGCATTGGGTGTCTCCAGTGCATTGAGTGTCTCCAGGGCATTGGGTGTCTCCGGTGCATTGAGTGTCTCCAGTGCATTGAGTGTCTCCAGTGCATTGGGTGTCTCCAGTGCATTGAGTGTCTCTCCAGGGCATTGGGTGTCTCCAGTGCATTGAGTGTCTCCAGGGCATTGGGTGTCTCCAGGGCATTGGGTGTCTCTCCAGGGCATTGGGTGCCTCTCCAGGGCATTGGGTGCCTCTCCAGGGCATTGGGTGCCTCTCCAGGGCATTGGGTGTCTTTCCAGTGCATTGGGTGTCTCCAGAGCATTGAGTGTCTCTCCAGGGCATTGGGTGTCTCCAGGGCATTGGGTGTCTCCAGTGCATTGAGTGTCTCTCCAGGGCATTGGGTGCCTCTCCAGGGCATTGGGTGCCTCTCCAGGGCATTGGGTGCCTCTCCAGGGCATTGGGTGCCTCTCCAGGGCATTGGGTGTCTTTCCAGTGCATTGGGTGCCTCTCCAGGGCATTGGGTGCCTCTCCAGGGCATTGGGTGCCTCTCCAGGGCATTGGGTGCCTCTCCAGGGCATTGGGTGCCTCTCCAGGGCATTGGGTGCCTCTCCAGGGCATTGGGTGCCTCTCCAGGGCATTGGGTGCCTCTCCAGGGCATTGGGTGTCTCCAGGGCTTTGGGTGCCTCTCCAGTGCATTGAGTGCCTCTCCAGGGCATTGGGTGCCTCTCCAGTGCATTAGGTGTCTCCAGGGCATTTGGTGTCTCCAGTGCATTGAGTGTCTCTCCAGGGCATCGGGTGTCTCCAGGGCATTGGGTGTCTCCAGTGCATTGAGTGTCTCTCCAGGGCATTGGGTGTCTCCAGTGCATTGAGTGTCTCCAGGGCATTGGGTGTCTCCAGGGCATTGGGTGTCTCCAGTGCATTGAGTGTCTCTCCAGGGCATTTGGTGTCTCCAGTGCATTTGGTGTCTCCAGTGCATTGAGTGTCTCCAGGGCATTGGGTGTCTCCAGGGCATTGGGTGTCTCCAGGGCATTGGGTGTCTCCAGGGCATTGGGTGTCTCCAGGGCATTGGGTGTCTCCAGTGCATTGAGTGTCTCTCCAGTGCATTGGGTGTCTCCAGTGCATTGAGTGTCTCCAGGGCATTGGGTGTCTCCAGGGCATTGGGTGTCTCCAGTGCATTGAGTGTCTCTCCAGGGCATTTGGTGTCTCCAGGGCATTGGGTGTCTCCAGTGCATTGAGTGTCTCTCCAGGGCATTGGGTGCCTCTCCAGTGCATTGGGTGTCTCTCCAGGGCATTGGGTGCCTCTCCAGGGCATTGGGTGCCTCTCCAGGGCATTGGGTGCCTCTCCAGGGCATTGGGTGTCTTTCCAGTGCATTGGGTGCCTCTCCAGGGCATTGGGTGCTTCTCCAGGGCATTGGGTGCCTCTCCAGGGCATTGGGTGCCTCTCCAGGGCATTGGGTGCCTCTCCAGGGCATTGGGTGCCTCTCCAGGGCATTGGGTGCCTCTCCAGGGCATTGGGTGCCTCTCCAGGGCATTGGGTGCCTCTCCAGGGCATTGGGTGTCTCCAGGGCATTGGGTGCCTCTCCAGTGCATTGAGTGTCTCTCCAGGGCATTGGGTGTCTCCAGGGCATTGGGTGTCTCCAGTGCATTGAGTGTCTGTCTCTCCAGGGCATTGGGTGTCTGTCTATCCAGGGCATTGGGTGTCTGGCTCTCCAGGGTATTGGGTGTATCCAGTGCATTGGGTGTCTCCAGTGCATTGGGTGTCTCCAGGGCATTGGGTGTCTGTCTATCCAGGGCATTGGGTGTCTGGCTCTCCAGGGTATTGGGTGTCTCCAGTGCATTGGGTGTCTCCAGTGCATTGGGTGTCTCCAGGGCATTGGGTGTCTCCAATGCATTGGGTGTCTCCAGGGCATTGGGTGTCTCCAGGGCATTGGGTGTCTGTCTCTCCAGGGCATTGGGTGTCTGTCTATCCAGGGCATTGGGTGTCTGTCTCTCCAGGGCATTGGGTGTCTGTCTCTCCAGGGCATTGGGTGGGCATCGGGTCTCTCCCAACAGGCTGGCTTGACCTCACACGACCTCTAATCCTGTTTGCAGGGTCGAATTGACGAGAAGCGAATTCACCTGGTGGGCCATTCGTTCGGCGGCGCCTCCGCTCTGACCGCCTTGTCGACGGCACCCACCGGACTGTTCAGGTGAGCTCAAGGAGACTTCTTGCCGCAGCGTTTAAAAAAACTCCGTCCGTTGCTCTTCTATACATAAACTGCTCCCTGATTCGCATGCAGGACCTGCACCCTGATGGACTGCTGGATGCTGCCGGTCGGTGAGCAGCGCTACTCAGGTTTTGCGCCCCTGCCGGTGCTCTTCCTCAACAACGACAGCTACCACTGGGAGACCAACGCCAAGCGGCTGGAAACCGTCATGGCTGGCATCGCCGACCCGGAGCTCAAAACCTGCGTGTCGATTCGGTAAGTCTGCATCTGCTGCTGAGGGCAGTGTGGGGTTGGTGTTGAGGGCAGGGTGGGGTTGGTGCTGAGGGCAGTGTGGGGTTGGTGCTGATGGCAGTGTGGGGTTGGTGCTGATGGCAGTGTGGGATTGGTGCTGATGGCAGTGTGGGATTGGTGCTGATGGCAGTGTGGGGTTGGTGCTGATGGCAGTGTGGGGTTGGTGCTGATGGCAGTGTGGGATTGGTGCTGAGGGCAGTGTGGGGTTGGTCTTGAGGGCAGGGTGGGGTTGGTGCTGATGGCAGTGTGGGGTTGGTGCTGATGGCAGTGTGGGATTGGTGCTGATGGCAGTGTGGGGTTGGTGCTGATGGCAGTGTGGGATTGGTGCTGATGGCAGTGTGGGATTGGTGCTGAGGGCAGTGTGGGGTTGGTCTTGAGGGCAGGGTGGGGTTGGTGCTGATGGCAGTGTGGGATTGGTGCTGATGGCAGTGTGGGGTTGGTGTTGAGGGCAGGGTGGGGTTGGTGCTGATGGCAGTGTGGGGTTGGTGCTGATGGCAGTGTGGGATTGGTGCTGATGGCAGTGTGGGATTGGTGCTGAGGGCAGTGTGGGGTTGGTCTTGAGGGCAGGGTGGGGTTGGTGCTGATGGCAGTGTGGGATTGGTGCTGATGGCAGTGTGGGGTTGGTGTTGAGGGCAGGGTGGGGTTGGTGCTGATGGCAGTGTGGGGTTGGTGCTGATGGCAGTGTGGGATTGGTGCTGATGGCAGTGTGGGATTGGTGTTGAGGGCAGGGTGGGGTTGGTGCTGATGGCAGTGTGGGATTGGTGCTGATGGCAGTGTGGGATTGGTGCTGAGGGCAGTGTGGGGTTGGTGCTGATGGCAGTGTGGGGTTGGTGCTGATGGCAGTGTGGGGTTGGTGCTGATGGCAGTGTGGGATTGGTGCTGATGGCAGTGTGGGGTTGGTGCTGATGGCAGTGTGGGATTGGTGCTGATGGCAGTGTGGGATTGGTGCTGAGGGCAGTGTGGGGTTGGTCTTGAGGGCAGGGTGGGGTTGGTGCTGATGGCAGTGTGGGATTGGTGCTGATGGCAGTGTGGGGTTGGTGTTGAGGGCAGGGTGGGGTTGGTGCTGATGGCAGTGTGGGGTTGGTGCTGATGGCAGTGTGGGATTGGTGCTGATGGCAGTGTGGGATTGGTGCTGAGGGCAGTGTGGGGTTGGTCTTGAGGGCAGGGTGGGGTTGGTGCTGATGGCAGTGTGGGATTGGTGCTGATGGCAGTGTGGGGTTGGTGTTGAGGGCAGGGTGGGGTTGGTGCTGATGGCAGTGTGGGGTTGGTGCTGATGGCAGTGTGGGATTGGTGCTGATGGCAGTGTGGGATTGGTGTTGAGGGCAGGGTGGGGTTGGTGCTGATGGCAGTGTGGGATTGGTGCTGATGGCAGTGTGGGATTGGTGCTGAGGGCAGTGTGGGGTTGGTGCTGATGGCAGTGTGGGGTTGGTGCTGATGGCAGTGTGGGGTTGGTGCTGATGGCAGTGTGGGATTAGTGCTGATGGCAGTGTGGGGTTGGTGCTGATGGCAGGTGGGATTGGTGCTGATGGCAGTGTGGGGTTGGTGCTGATGGCAGTGTGGGGTTGGTGCTGATGGCAGTGTGGGGTTGGTGCTGATGGCAGTGTGGGGTTGGTGCTGATGGCAGTGTGGGATTGGTGCTGATGGCAGTGTGGGGTTGGTGCTGATGGCAGTGTGGGGTTGGTGCTGATGGCAGTGTGGGGTTGGTGCTGATGGCAGTGTGGGGTTGGTGCTGAGGGCAGTGTGGGATTGGTGCTGAGGGCAGTGTGGGGTTGGTGCTGATGGCAGTGTGGGATTGGTGCTGAGGGCAGTGTGGGGTTGGTGCTGATGGCAGTGTGGGATTGGTGCTGATGGCAGTGTGGGATTGGTGCTGAGGGCAGTGTGGGGTTGGTGCTGAGGGCAGTGTGGGGTTGGCGCAAAGGTGCTTACTGGAGACCTTAAAGGCTCCCTATGAATAGAATTGCAAATAAACAGCCGTAGTTGACATCAATTTCAACTCTGTCTGTGGCCGCAGAGGCACGAACCACCTGGCTCAGATGGACGCCGGCTTTTTTCTGTGGCCGCGGCTCGCCCGGCGGATCGGCCTCTGTGGCGAGAAGCCCCCGGTTGAAGCCACCATCCTGACTGCCGACATCTGCAGGGCTTTCATAGCCAAGCATGAGGGTGAGGACTGCATTTTGCCGATATGTATCGATAGTATTGCATGAACTTTCACAGAAAAGGGCTGGTCTATTTTTTGTCATTCTGTAATAAGTGTCTGTCTTTGATCTTTGGTCTGTTTGTCTGCCTGCCTGTCTGTCTGTCTTAGTGTCTGCCTGTCTGTCTGTCTGTCTGTCTGTCTGTCTGTCTGTCTGTCTGTCTTAGTGCCTGCCTGTCTGTCTGTCTGTCTGTCTGTCTGTCTGTCTGTCTGTCTGTCTGTCTGTCTGTCTGTCTGTCTGTCTGTCTGTCTGTCTGTCTGTCTGTCTTAGTGTCTGTCTTAGTGTCTGTCTGTCTGTCTTAGTGTCTGTCTGTCTGTCTGTCTGTCTGTCTTAGTGTCTGTCTGTCTGTCTGTCTGTCTGTCTTAGTGTCTGTCTGTCTGTCTTAGTGTCTGTCTGTCTGTCTGTCTTAGTGTCTGTCTGTCTGTCTGTCTATCTGTCTGTCTGTCTTAGTGTCTGTCTTAGTGTCTGTCTGTCTGTCTGTCTGTCTGTCTGTCTGTCTGTCTGTCTGTCTGTCTGTCTATCTGTCTGTCTGTCTTAGTGTCTGTCTTAGTGTCTGTCTGTCTGTCTGTCTGTCTGTCTGTCTGTCTGTCTGTCTATCTGTCTGTCTGTCTTAGTGTCTGTCTTAGTGTCTGTCTGTCTGTCTGTCTGTCTGTCTGTCTGTCTGTCTGTCTGTCTGTCTATCTGTCTGTCTGTCTTAGTGTCTGTCTGTCTGTCTGTCTGTCTATCTGTCTGTCTGTCTTAGTGTTTGTCTATCTGTCTGTCTGTCTGTCTGTCTGTCTGTCTGTCTATCTGTCTGTCTGTCTTAGTGTCTGTCTGTCTGTCTGTCTGTCTGTCTATCTGTCTGTCTGTCTTAGTGTTTGTCTATCTGTCTGTCTGTCTGTCTGTCTGTCTGTCCGTATGTCTGCTGTCTGTCTGTCTGTCTATCTATCTGTCTGTCTGTCTGTCTGTCTGTCTGTCTGTCCGTCTGTCTGTCTGTCTGTCTGTCTGTCTGTCTGTCTGTCTGTCTGTCTGTCTGTCTGTCTGTCTGTATGTCTGTCTTAGTGTTTGGCTGTCTGTCTGTCTGTCTGTCTATCTGTCTGTCTGTCTGTATGTCTGTCTTAGTGTTTGGCTGTCTGTCTGTCTGTCTGTCTATCTGTCTGTCTGTCTGTATGTCTGTCTTAGTGTTTGGCTGTCTGTCTGTCTGCCTGTCTGTCTGTCCGTCAGCACAGAATGACCACGCTGACCAGAGCAGCCCCAATCTTCCCCTCTCAGGAACTGCTCTGACGGAGTTGCAGCAGCGGCTGCTCAGCGGAGAAGACGCTTCCTGTTTCCCGGGGCTGTCGTGGCACCCGGACACCGGCCGGCCGGGCTGAGCGGCTTCCTGGGGATGGAAAATTGCAGGACAAATTATTTACATTTACTCTATTATTGACACGCAGGAATCTCGCAACGCGATCCATTACATTCCAATTTTTTTGTTTTTCTGTTTTTTTCTTTATACTAAAGTTAAAGTTCGTTGTTTAAACTCAGCTAGTTGGAATATGATATTGGAATTATAAAATACATGGCCATTGCATTGTATTGGCGTAAACACATTTCAAATGGCCTTGCTACATGTAGGCAGACCTGGACTCTCAGCTTGTCGATGCGAGCTTGTTTATTTTAATCTAAGTTTTAATATCTAGCGAACACCCCGGTTGGAGGTTCTCCTCTCTGTTGCCTTTCGGCTGAAGATTTGCAAATCTTCATGCAAATTTGATCATATTTTGCTAAACTCTGTGAGGCAGAGCTGAGCCTTTGGTAGAGAGTGACTCATATCCAATGCACTCTTGATGCACTCTGGTAGAGATTGGCTCATATCCAATGCACTCTGGTAGAGAGTGGCTCATATCCAATGCACTCTTGCTGCACTCTGGTAGAGAGTGGCTCATATCCAATTCACTCTGGTAGAGAGTGGCTCATATCCAATGCACTCTGGTAGAGAGTGGCTCATATCCAATGCACTCTTGCTGCACTCTGGTAGAGATTGGCTCATATCCAATGCACTCTGGTAGAGAGTGGCTCATATCCAATGCACTCTGGTAGAGAGTGGCTCATATCCAATGCACTCTTGATGCACTCTGGTAGAGAGTGGCTCATATCCAATGCACTCTGGTAGAGAGTGGCTCATATCCAATGCACTCTTGCTGCACTCTGGTAGAGATTGGCTCATATCCAATGCACTCTGGTAGAGAGTGGCTCATATCCAATGCACTCTGGTAGAGAGTGGCTCATATCCAATGCACTCTGGTAGAGAGTGGCTCATATCCAATGCACTCTGGTAGAGAGTGGCTCATATCCAATGCACTCTGGTAGAGAGTGGCTCATATCCAATGCACTCTGGTAGAGAGTGGCTCATATCCAATGCACTCTGGTAGAGAGTGGCTCATATCCAATGCACTCTGGTAGAGATTGGCTCATATCCAATGCACTCTTGCTGCACTCTGGTAGAGAGTGGCTCATATCCAATTCACTCTGGTAGAGATTGGCTCATATCCAATGCACTCTTGCTGCACTCTGGTAGAGAGTGGCTCATATCCAATGCACTCTGGTAGAGATAGGCTCATATCCAATGCATTCTTTCTGCACTCTGGTAGAGAGTGGCTCATATCCAATGCACTCTGGTAGAGATTGGCTCATATCCAATGCACTCTGGTAGAGATTGGCTCATATCCAATGTGTGCGACTGTGACTGAGACTGCGCACTCTATCATTTTATTTTTTACTCTAGCCTCAAGGTTAGCAGTCAAGCAAAGACTGTGTGTGTGCGTGTTTCTGTCTATGTCATAGAATGCTATATATTTTGTATTTACTGTATTTTTTATGCTGAGAGCCAAGCCCGCAATTAAGCAATATAAGAGCCTGGAACAGAGGAATTCTAGACAAGCCTAACGCACAGGCAGACTTGTTGCTACAATATGGAAGACCTTCTCTTTGCCTTCCGTTAGCTGAATCACAGTCCGCTTCATAGGCAGCACAATGCACTCTTGCTGCACTCTGGTAGAGAGCGGCTTACAAGCAATGCACCAATGCCGTCTACAGTAGGGCGAGGTCGTCCGCGTAGCCGAGGAGGGACAGCCTCTTCTCTGAGTGTCGCCGACTGGTGCGCCTTTGCAGTAGGAAGCCGTCCTCTGCGGTCGGCAGGCCGGTCTTGAGCACCCAGTCCATTAGCAAAACAAAGGAAGGGCACTTCCTCTTTGTTTGCGCAGTGGCACCCTGCAGCACTTTAGAGGTTGTGCTGAACAGGTCCGACGGTCCGTCTGGCGTCGCTATCGCAGCGGTGGTGTCCTGGTACAGCGCCGTGATGGCGGGAGATCAGCTGCTGCGGTACGTTGTAGGCACGGAGCTCGTGAGGCAGCACACCGCGGGCCACCGAGTCGAAAGCCTTGAGGAAGTCAAAAAAGAAAAGATGACAACTAGGCTTGACTGGTGGAGCGGCGGAGGGCCAGGATCTGCGTCACTGTCCGACGACGATCAGGCTGAAACCCGTTCTGCTCGTACCGCAGGTACGGGTCCAGCACAGGCTGTAACCATGCTAACAGCACCCGGTTGAACAGCTTCGCAGCGCAGGACACAAGCGAGATCCCGCGATGCTTCTCCATCCGTGTGGCTCCCGGCTTCTTTGGGATGCCGACGATGTTGGCATGGGTCCACTCGTGGGGCGCGGCACCTTCCGCTAGGACGCCGTTCATCACGCGGGCCACCTCCATGGCAACCCTTGTGACTCTCAGCGTCTTGACGGGGACTTCGTCCGGACCGGGGTTGCGGCCTTCCGGTGCCTTGCGAACGAACTCCGCGTCAGTGCTGGTCACCGGACTGGTGTCTTGATCTTGCAGGGCGCGGAAATATCTTCTGGGGCGTTTTGTCCGCCTGTACAGCGGGTCGGAAAGCCGCAGGTCGCAGTAGAGCAGGCGGTGATCGGACCGGATGGCCAGGGGTTTCACGGTGTCGCAGTTCTTCAGCCGACTGCGTTCACGGTAGCGAACCAGCACGTGGTCGAGCTGCGCGAGGCGGGTCGTGGCGAAACGGCCTCGGGCGTTTCGCCTCCTTCGCGCTTGCAGCCGGCGAAGGTCGCCAGCCGGTAGGGCGGTTTACGGAAACGCGTACTGGCCGACAACAGGTCGAGCCTCGCCATCAGGTCCGTTAGCGCGGTGGTGTTGGCGTTCTGGCGTGGCGACTGGTAGAAAGTGGCTCATATCCAATGCACTCTTGATGCACTCTGGTAGAGAGTGACTCATATCCAATGCACTCTTGATGCACTCTGGTAGAGATTGGCTCATATCCAATGCACTCTGGTAGAGAGTGGCTCATATCCAATGCACTCTTGCTGCACTCTGGTAGAGAGTGGCTCATATCCAATTCACTCTGGTAGAGAGTGGCTCATATCCAATGCACTCTGGTAGAGAGTGGCTCATATCCAATGCACTCTTGCTGCACTCTGGTAGAGATTGGCTCATATCCAATGCACTCTGGTAGAGAGTGGCTCATATCCAATGCACTCTGGTAGAGAGTGGCTCATATCCAATGCACTCTGGTAGAGAGTGGCTCATATCCAATGCACTCTGGTAGAGAGTGGCTCATATCCAATGCACTCTGGTAGAGAGTGGCTCATATCCAATGCACTCTGGTAGAGATTGGCTCATATCCAATGCACTCTGGTAGAGATTGGCTCATATCCAATGTGTGCGACTGTGACTGAGACTGCGCACTCTATCATTTTATTTTTTACTCTAGCCTCAAGGTTAGCAGTCAAGCAAAGACTGTGTGTGTGCGTGTTTCTGTCTATGTCATAGAATGCTATATATTTTGTATTTACTGTATTTTTTATGCTGAGAGCCAAGCCCGCAATTAAGCAATATAAGAGCCTGGAACAGAGGAATTCTAGACAAGCCTAACGCACAGGCAGACTTGTTGCTACAATATGGAAGACCTTCTCTTTGCCTTCCGTTAGCTGAATCACAGTCCGCTTCATAGGCAGCACAATGCACTCTTGCTGCACTCTGGTAGAGAGCGGCTTACAAGCAATGCACCAATGCCGTCTACAGTAGGGCGAGGTCGTCCGCGTAGCCGAGGAGGGACAGCCTCTTCTCTGAGTGTCGCCGACTGGTGCGCCTTTGCAGTAGGAAGCCGTCCTCTGCGGTCGGCAGGCCGGTCTTGAGCACCCAGTCCATTAGCAAAACAAAGGAAGGGCACTTCCTCTTTGTTTGCGCAGTGGCACCCTGCAGCACTTTAGAGGTTGTGCTGAACAGGTCCGACGGTCCGTCTGGCGTCGCTATCGCAGCGGTGGTGTCCTGGTACAGCGCCGTGATGGCGGGAGATCAGCTGCTGCGGTACGTTGTAGGCACGGAGCTCGTGAGGCAGCACACCGCGGGCCACCGAGTCGAAAGCCTTGAGGAAGTCAAAAAAGAAAAGATGACAACTAGGCTTGACTGGTGGAGCGGCGGAGGGCCAGGATCTGCGTCACTGTCCGACGACGATCAGGCTGAAACCCGTTCTGCTCGTACCGCAGGTACGGGTCCAGCACAGGCTGTAACCATGCTAACAGCACCCGGTTGAACAGCTTCGCAGCGCAGGACACAAGCGAGATCCCGCGATGCTTCTCCATCCGTGTGGCTCCCGGCTTCTTTGGGATGCCGACGATGTTGGCATGGGTCCACTCGTGGGGCGCGGCACCTTCCGCTAGGACGCCGTTCATCACGCGGGCCACCTCCATGGCAACCCTTGTGACTCTCAGCGTCTTGACGGGGACTTCGTCCGGACCGGGGTTGCGGCCTTCCGGTGCCTTGCGAACGAACTCCGCGTCAGTGCTGGTCACCGGACTGGTGTCTTGATCTTGCAGGGCGCGGAAATATCTTCTGGGGCGTTTTGTCCGCCTGTACAGCGGGTCGGAAAGCCGCAGGTCGCAGTAGAGCAGGCGGTGATCGGACCGGATGGCCAGGGGTTTCACGGTGTCGCAGTTCTTCAGCCGACTGCGTTCACGGTAGCGAACCAGCACGTGGTCGAGCTGCGCGAGGCGGGTCGTGGCGAAACGGCCTCGGGCGTTTCGCCTCCTTCGCGCTTGCAGCCGGCGAAGGTCGCCAGCCGGTAGGGCGGTTTACGGAAACGCGTACTGGCCGACAACAGGTCGAGCCTCGCCATCAGGTCCGTTAGCGCGGTGGTGTTGGCGTTCTGGCGTGGCGACTGGTAGAAAGTGGCTCATATCCAATGCACTCTTGATGCACTCTGGTAGAGAGTGACTCATATCCAATGCACTCTTGATGCACTCTGGTAGAGATTGGCTCATATCCAATGCACTCTGGTAGAGAGTGGCTCATATCCAATGCACTCTTGCTGCACTCTGGTAGAGAGTGGCTCATATCCAATTCACTCTGGTAGAGAGTGGCTCATATCCAATGCACTCTGGTAGAGAGTGGCTCATATCCAATGCACTCTTGCTGCACTCTGGTAGAGATTGGCTCATATCCAATGCACTCTGGTAGAGAGTGGCTCATATCCAATGCACTCTGGTAGAGAGTGGCTCATATCCAATGCACTCTGGTAGAGAGTGGCTCATATCCAATGCACTCTGGTAGAGAGTGGCTCATATCCAATGCACTCTGGTAGAGAGTGGCTCATATCCAATGCACTCTGGTAGAGATTGGCTCATATCCAATGCACTCTGGTAGAGATTGGCTCATATCCAATGTGTGCGACTGTGACTGAGACTGCGCACTCTATCATTTTATTTTTTACTCTAGCCTCAAGGTTAGCAGTCAAGCAAAGACTGTGTGTGTGCGTGTTTCTGTCTATGTCATAGAATGCTATATATTTTGTATTTACTGTATTTTTTATGCTGAGAGCCAAGCCCGCAATTAAGCAATATAAGAGCCTGGAACAGAGGAATTCTAGACAAGCCTAACGCACAGGCAGACTTGTTGCTACAATATGGAAGACCTTCTCTTTGCCTTCCGTTAGCTGAATCACAGTCCGCTTCATAGGCAACACAATGCACTCTTGCTGCACTCTGGTAGAGAGCGGCTTACAAGCAATGCACCAATGCCGTCTACAGTAGGGCGAGGTCGTCCGCGTAGCCGAGGAGGGACAGCCTCTTCTCTGAGTGTCGCCGACTGGTGCGCCTTTGCAGTAGGAAGCCGTCCTCTGCGGTCGGCAGGCCGGTCTTGAGCACCCAGTCCATTAGCAAAACAAAGGAAGGGCACTTCCTCTTTGTTTGCGCAGTGGCACCCTGCAGCACTTTAGAGGTTGTGCTGAACAGGTCCGACGGTCCGTCTGGCGTCGCTATCGCAGCGGTGGTGTCCTGGTACAGCGCCGTGATGGCGGGAGATCAGCTGCTGCGGTACGTTGTAGGCACGGAGCTCGTGAGGCAGCACACCGCGGGCCACCGAGTCGAAAGCCTTGAGGAAGTCAAAAAAGAAAAGATGACAACTAGGCTTGACTGGTGGAGCGGCGGAGGGCCAGGATCTGCGTCACTGTCCGACGACGATCAGGCTGAAACCCGTTCTGCTCGTACCGCAGGTACGGGTCCAGCACAGGCTGTAACCATGCTAACAGCACCCGGTTGAACAGCTTCGCAGCGCAGGACACAAGCGAGATCCCGCGATGCTTCTCCATCCGTGTGGCTCCCGGCTTCTTTGGGATGCCGACGATGTTGGCATGGGTCCACTCGTGGGGCGCGGCACCTTCCGCTAGGACGCCGTTCATCACGCGGGCCACCTCCATGGCAACCCTTGTGACTCTCAGCGTCTTGACGGGGACTTCGTCCGGACCGGGGTTGCGGCCTTCCGGTGCCTTGCGAACGAACTCCGCGTCAGTGCTGGTCACCGGACTGGTGTCTTGATCTTGCAGGGCGCGGAAATATCTTCTGGGCGTTTTGTCCGCCTGTACAGCGGGTCGGAAAGCCGCAGGTCGCAGTAGAGCAGGCGGTGATCGGACCGGATGGCCAGGGGTTTCACGGTGTCGCAGTTCTTCAGCCGACTGCGTTCACGGTAGCGAACCAGCACGTGGTCGAGCTGCGCGAGGCGGGTCGTGGCGAAACGGCCTCGGGCGTTTCGCCTCCTTCGCGCTTGCAGCCGGCGAAGGTCGCCAGCCGGTAGGGCGGTTTACGGAAACGCGTACTGGCCGACAACAGGTCGAGCCTCGCCATCAGGTCCGTTAGCGCGGTGGTGTTGGCGTTCTGGCGTGGCGACTGGTAGAAAGTGGCTCATATCCAATGCACTCTTGATGCACTCTGGTAGAGAGTGACTCATATTCAATGCACTCTTGCTGCACTCTGGTAGAGAGTGACTCATATCCAATGCACTCTTGATGCACTCTGGTAGAGAGTGACTCATATCCAATGCACTCTTGCTGCACTCTGGTAGAGAGTGACTCATATCCAATGCACTCTTGCTGCACTCTGGTAGAGAGTGACACATATCCAATGCACTCTGGTAGAGAGTGACTCATATCCAATGCACTCTTGCTGCACTCTGGTAGAGAGTGGCTCGTGTGCAATTGCACCCTTGGGTAGATTAACGAGCACCTTCGGGGTATGGCAGTCTTGCGATCCTTTCGTTGCATTCTTTGCTAACTGCACTGGACACCTCACAACTAACTGCACTGGACACCTCACAGCTAACTACACTGGACACCTCACAGCTAACTGCACTGGACACCTCACAGCTAACTGCACTGGACACCTCACAGCTAACTGCACTGGACACCTCACAGCTAACTGCACTGGACACCTCACAGCTAACTGCACTGGACACCTCACAGCTAACTACACTGGACACCTCACAGCTAACTACACTGGACACCTCACAGCTAACTGCACTGGACACCTCACAGCTAACTGCACTGGACACCTCACAGCTAACTACACTGGACACCTCACAGCTAACTGCACTGGACACCTCACAGCTAACTGCACTGGACACCTCACAGCTAACTGCACTGGACACCTCACAGCTAACTACACTGGACACCTCACAGCTAACTGCACTGGACACCTCACAGCTAACTACACTGGACACCTCACAGCTAACTACACTGGACACCTCACAGCTAACTGCACTGGACACCTCACTGCTAACTACACTGGACACCTCACAGCTAACTACAATGGACACCTCACAGCTAACTACACTGGACACCTCACTGCTAACTACACTGGACACCTCACAGCTAGCTACAATGGACACCTCACAGCTAACTGCACTGGACACCTCACTGGAAACCCAATCCATTTTGAGGCAACAGCTCATTTCACCCAGCGCCCCTACTTCAAAGTCCTTCAATTCAGTTTTCCATAATTAATATCTTGTTGAAAGTGAATTCGAGTTGAAGCGGTGCCCACGCAAATGTTTTTAGCTTTGATTAGGCCTCTTGAATTCGCCGATGAAGACAGAAGTCCCGTCCAGTCTTCAAATGGCATTCTTTAAAATCCTTGCTTTTTGAATCACAAAGAGATCACAAAGACTAGATAAATAATTTTGCAATGTTTTTCATCAGCGCCAATGCACTTCTCTTTTTACATCAATGTCTGGATTGTTTCTGCCAGGATCAGAAG
>NIVC01000952.1:607466-615219 GCA_002269645.1 Macrostomum lignano
AGGGAGTGACACTTCATTTGAGGGAGTGACATCTCATTTAAGTGAGTTATATTTCATTTGAGGGAGTGACATCTCATTTTAGGGAGTGACAATACATTTGAGGGAGTGACAATACATTTGAGAGAGTGACAATGCATTTGAGGGAGTGACATCTCATTTGAGGCCTCGAGGGAGTGGCATTTCATTTGAGGGAGTGACAATACATTTGAGGGAGTGACAATACATTTGAGGGAGTGACAATACATTTGAGAGAGTGACAATACATTTGAGGGAGTGACAATACATTTGAGGGAGTGACAATACATTTGAGGGAGTGACAATACATTTGAGGGAGTGACAATACATTTGAGGGAGTGACAATACATTTGAGGGAGTGTCATCTCATTTGAGGGAGTGACATTTCATTTGAGGGAGTGACACTTCATTTGAGGGAGTGACATCTCATTTAAGTGAGTTATATTTCATTTGAGGGAGTGATATTTCATTTGAGGGAGTGACAATACATTTGAGGGAGTGACAATCCATTTGAGGGAGTGACAATACATTTGAGGGAGTGACATCTCATTTGAGGGAGTGACATCTCATTTGAGGGAGTGACATTTCATTTGAGGGAGTGACACTTCATTTGAGGGAGTGACATCTCATTTAAGTGAGTTATATTTCATTTGAGGGAGTGACATCTCATTTTAGGGAGTGACAATACATTTGAGGGAGTGACAATACATTTGAGAGAGTGACAATGCATTTGAGGGAGTGACATCTCATTTGAGGCCTCGAGGGAGTGGCATTTCATTTGAGGGAGTGACAATACATTTGAGGGAGTGACAATACATTTGAGGGAGTGACAATACATTTGAGGGAGTGACAATACATTTGAGGGAGTGACAATACATTTGAGGGAGTGACAATACATTTGAGGGAGTGACAATACATTTGAGGGAGTGACATCTCCGCTCCTTCACAAACCTTGACCAACCCATCAGCAGTTTTAGGGAGCATCCGTGTCCCCCGCGAGAGTGCTTGCTCGGAGAGGTGGACAAACTTAGAGAGGCTGTCCGGGCAGCGGAGAAATCCAAAGCAAACAAAGACAGCATGCTAATCCGCAACGAGGATTTGGCCTCTGAGTTTTTTAACTTTAAAGCTTCAGAGTGCAGCTCAAATTTCCTAAGCCTGCACTTTTGGATGGAGTGCTTCGTATGAGGCTGACAGTAAATTGAATATTTCGGACGTTGTCTAAAATGAGTTTGCTAAGCTTTTTTGTTCAGCCAGCACGTTTTACTGGCAAACTACAGCCGGCGCTCAGATATGCGGATACCATTCGAAATGCACCGCCTCTTTCTCGAGAATTTGCTTAAAAATCTCGGGTATCAGTCATCTGGGATCTGGTAGCTGTTCGCTGGTAGCTGTTAGCTGGTAGCTGGTAGCTGGTAGAGGGTAGCTGGTAGCTAGTAGCTGGTAGAGGGTTAGCTGGTAGCTGGTAGCTGGTAGCTAGTAGCTGTTCGCTGGTAGCTGGTAGCTAGTAGAGGGTAGCTAGTAGAGGGTAGCTGGTAGCTGGTAGCTGGTAGCTGGTAGCTGGTAGCTGGTAGCTGGTAGCTGGTAGCTGGTAGCTGGTAGCTGGTAGCTGGTAGCTGGTAGCTGGTAGCTGGTAGCTGGTAGCTGTATTCCTGTTTCTAGGGTAATCCAGAGTCGTCATACTAGCCTCCATCCCATGAGATCCCTACTGATTACTATCTTCCCATTAGAATTGTCTCTGCCTTAACGTCTTGCAGGTTTATTGAAAATTAAAGTTTTTGATAATTTTTTATTGAAACGTAAAATACGACTCGTCTTACCAGAAGAATTTCAGTATTTAATTTGGTATCGCCGCATGAAAGCAGAGAAAGCAATCACAACGATAAAAAGTGCAAAGGTTTGTGGAATGTACTTTTCAAGATTATTGCCACACTGAGAAGATGCTCACGCGCCAATTGTATAAATGTGGATACAGGCCGCAGTTCACACAGCTGAGAACCAGTGGATTAAGCTGACTTGTCGCACTGGTGGACCAGGCTGGCAGTCACGCCAAGCAAACATCCGTACCTGGCCAGCAGGTGCCAGGCTGACAGCGCCAAGAACTGCAGTGGGTGAGAGCTACGGGGAATGAAAGCCACGTGACGTAAAGAAGCAGGGATGACGCCAGGCAAGCACACTGACTATTGATAAAACATAAATTAATAATTTTCCGCCATAGTCATTAAGCTCAGAACGCGAATTCTACAACAAAAGAGGAAATTATAAGCTGGACAAAAACTCAGTTTTTCAGTTCCGAGTTGACTGAACCGAAACAATCCCAGGTCAAGCTTTGATCTGCGAAACCTCTTTGCCACGCTGCCTGACTAACGCGGGTCCTTGAAGCGCGGCCGAAATCCGCACTGCCGCAGGGCCAACTGCTGCTGTCCAGTGGAGTTGCTCCAGCCGCAGTAGCCGTTGTCGCTTCTTCCACCGCTGTTGCCGCCGCCGCCGCGCCGGAGCCGGCAGTTGCATCGGCAGCGACACGAGCAGCCCGTGAAGACAGCGTTCGTCTGCCGGCGCACGGTGGCGTGGGAGGCGTACATGAGCCCGGGGTTCACCACACAGTTGGACAGGGCCAGCCAGTGGCAGAACAGCTCCGCGCGCACCCAGCTGGAGTCGCCGGCCAGCAGGAAGACGTGCAGCGGCAGCCACAGGGCAACGAAGGCTGCCACCAGCAGAGCCGAGTACAGGAACACGCGGCGACGGTAGGCCAGCTGACTGCGCACCCGCAGGCGTCTCATCTCGACCGTGAACTGCATCCGGTTGGCAGTCAGGATGACGCGGCACACCCGGAAGTAGGCGCCGACGATGGCGCAGCAGGGGACCAGGTACAGCAGGGCGAGCAGCGTAGCCGTGTAGGCCGTCTCCACCCGGCTGCCCAGCAGCTCCTTGGCCAGAGTCCAGTTCTCGCAGCAGATCTCCGGGTCGTGGCTCGAATTGGTTGACGCTCGCGACTGAGAATTTGAGGCAGAGAAAGAAAAGATGCAGGAGCTGGGGGCTGGCAGTCAGTATGAATGCCAATGTACTTCTAGTGGAGAACTGGCTGTGGAGAATTGCCGCAGGCTCTGGTTTTGTAAGCCCGCGTCTCTGATTCCCAAATTAGTGAGGCCTTCTCCACCCACTCCTCAGACTTACTGCAGTGGATACAAGCAGGAAAATCAGTGCCAGAAGCAATCAGCAATTGATAACCAAAGTCTCAAGATAGCGGCCCCTAGTAGAGCAGGCTTCACTCTTTACTGAATCAATGCCTTTGACTTTTGGATTATTGGCTGCAGAAATGGTTGCCTACTATCTGGAAGTAAAAGCCTCACTAATTTTAAACTTCTGCTTTTTTTCGACTACATGTACGTATAAAAAACTTTTGCTACAGTCAGAGAAGACACGGTGTGACGCCAGTGCTTCACACTTCAACAAGCCTTAAAAAGAGATTATCGAAGTTTGAAAAAATACTTGAGATTATGCGCTCATCATCGGGACATCGGTGAGTTCAAGTGACAGCAGGGAGCCGCAGGGACTCACCTTTCCGGCCGGCAGGGTCACCTGGCTCACCAGGCAGCTGGGCACTCCGAGCAGCAGGGAGGCGGCCCACACGCCGGCCAGGATGACGGCGTCACGCCGGGAGGTGGCAGGGCGGCGGTGTCTGTCCGCCCATCTGGCGACGCGCACAGCAGAGGCGCGGTGCAGGCAGACGCTCGTCAGGGTGAAGACGGACGCGGCGATCAGCGCCACGGAGCCGAGGTTGCGCAGCCGGCAGCCGGCGAGGCCAGCCGCCAGGAGAAGCCGAGCAGGGAGGCCCCGGTGGCAGGCACCACCAGCAGGCCGGTGAGGAGGTCGCAGGCGATGAGGTTGCTCAGCAGCAGCCGGTGCGGCAGGTCACGCAGGCGGTGCAAAGCGGCAAGGAGGCCGCCGTTCAGGGCGACGGCGCCGGCGAAGATCAGGGCGAACAGGGTGAGCATCACTGCGACGAAGGCGCCGCTGCGCCAGTAAGTCGGCGGGCCGACGGTGCGGTTTCCCTCGACGGCTTCAAGGATGAGGTCGTCAGCTAGGCCGAGCTGTGGGTCGCTGAGCAGCTCGTGCAGCAGGCCGGAGGTCAGGTTGGCGGACCGGAAGCGCGCGGCCAGCAGCGAGGCCGTGCCGTTGCGGCCGTAGCGGGACACCAGGCGACGCAGCAGCAGCTTGAGCGAGTCGAGACCTGCGGTGGAAATTGTTGGACAGCTGATTTCCCGGTGCATGCTAGCAAGCCGCCACTGACCAATCGGCCTTCGTTTTTCACTACAGGCAGGGGGCTGTGTGCACCTGGCGCACTTTAAGCGACATTAAGTCACACAACCGGCGAGAGGCAACTCGGCCCATTCCGCCGACTCCCCTGAGCGGCACACACTCACACAAGAGTGTACAGCTGCCCTAAATTTATTTACCGTTTTAGGTACGTAAACTTCACATGGGGGTTGGCCTTCAAGGCCGTTAATTGCACGAGCAGAGCCAAGCCGATATTCCAATTTATCTGCAAATTAATGTGACTGCTCTTGGAATCGAGCCTGGGCTGCTGGCACATCAGAGTGCCGCGCCAGACCACTAGGCCACGGCCCTCTTTCTTGCAGCCTTCAAATTTTAAATCTTTTCAACACAGGAACTAAGAGTAAAAGGACGCTAGCCACGATGAGACTGATGGCACGATTTCGTGTCAAGCCAGCAAAGCCGCCCCCGACTGACGTCTGGCCCAGACCGGTGGATTAGAGCAGTCAAACTCTTTTCATGACTGCTTTTCTATACCAAAACACCCGTTCCCGACGGCTTGGTTCGATTTCGTGCCATAGAATTCTTTAGCTCAAGTTTTTAAGCTTGTGTACAAACTTCTTCCAGACTGAAGCAACTTTTCAAGCAGTCTTTGCCAAGTAGATTTTGACACACAGCCCTAGTGTTCCCACCGGTGCAGTCAAACTTGCCTTAAGCCTTATAGCTTTGTATTACTAGCAGCGTTGTACTTGGACGAGCGTAGTATAAATTAAATCATGAGATCTGAGTCTGATTCGGAGACCGAAAACGCGACAGAGCCCCAATAGTTACCGATGACGAGTCTCTGAGCGACTATGAAGAGCTGTATCCGGACATACATGAGGAACAGAACCTTGTGGCTCCACCTGGCGATTGGGTGCTCGTACAAGAAGGGGCGGACAACAGGCCATCCCCAGCGCCCGACTTTCTCGGATCACCTGGAGTTCGACCCGACTGGCAGCCACCTAAAACTGCCGATGGAAACGAGTCGGCCTTCCTCAAGCTGTACCTGCCGGACGATATGTTTGAGAACCTACGCAGATGGACCAACAGCAAGGCATGGAATACGTATGAAGAGTGCGAGGCCGTCGAGGTTGTTCCAAAAATTATCATGAGCTGGAAAGACTGCACGGCCGACGAGATTCGCAAGGTGATCGGCATTATGCTTTTGATGGGTGTTGACAAGAAGCCAGAGCTGGCCCAATACTGGTCGGGTGATTCCGTGTACTAATGCAACTTTCTGGCGCAACCGTTCTCTCTGTCAAGGGATCGATTCAAACAAATATTGCCCTGCTTGCGCTTCTACGACTCGGATCAACCCATCGGTGATGAGCCGTTGGCGAAGATGCGTCCCTTTCTGGAGCAAGTGCAGTTGTTGTGCAAGGAGAACTATATGCCCCGTCAGAAACTATCCGTGGATGAGACTCTGGTCCTCTACAAGGGCAGAGTCGAATTCAAGCAGTACATCCCTTCAAAGTGAAGCAAGTATGGCATAAAAATTTACTGCCTTTGCGAGGCCGAGACTGCCTACTTGTGGAACATTGCTGTCCATACTAACTGAGGCAAACCAGCAGTTTGGCAACGGGCTCGGTTGTCATGAGCTATCGATGAGCGAGAAAGTCGTGGCCGAGCTCTGTCGTGGTCTGTACCACTTCGGCCATCATGTCTTTACGGACAGTTGGTTTACATCTGCTCGGCTTGGGAAGTGGCTGCTGGAACGTGGCAACCTGCTGACTGGCACTGTGCGTTCGGACCGAGATGTTCCCGCAATTTTTCGCGCCGTGAATCTGCACCCGACTCCATCAGCGTTTGCTCGCTCAGGTGACTTGCTTGCCTGCAAGTTTGTCGACAGGAAGCAGAGCGGCACGAAGGTTTTGTACCTGTTGGACACCGCAGGCACTGCTGTCTGCAATCAAGTCCAGCGCACTCGTCGCGGCGGTGAAGTCCAGATGATCGCTAAACCAGCCGGCATCACTGCCTATGCTGCCAACATCACCTGTCGATCACCTGGACGCCTCGCTGCACCCGTACCTTGCGAACCGGAAAAGCCTTCGCTGGTTCCACAAGCTTGGGTTTCACCTGATGCTTGTGCTCGTTAGGAATGCTTGGGCTGCATGTGTACCGGCAGGCGGGCGGCACGAAGAACTTCCTGGGCTTTCTGCGCCTTGCCATCAGCAGTCTGGTAGGCGGCGTCGGACACTGCCTGGGGCAGCTGCTGCCGCGGCTGCTGGCGATGGTGAGCACTTACCGAGCAAGACACCCAGGCAAGGAGACCAGCCCAGGACTCGGAAACGGTGCGAGCGTGCTACGCCGCTGGGCAGACCAAAAGGACTGTCTTCGTCTGCGAGACCTGCCCAGGACTACCCGCCCTCTGCCCTGGCGTCTGCTTCAACCAGTGGCATGCGCAGAACGGGCACTGAACGGGCGCTTCGAATGGTTTCGCACAGTTTAAAATTATTTTTTATTTTAGAAGCAAACCAGAATATAAGAAAACTCTACATTCAGGGAAGAGAGGAAAGAGGACAGAGGAGAAAGGAGAGATAAGTGATTAGGGAGGACAGAGGAGAATGGAGAGAGAAGAGAAAAAAGAAGAGAGGGAGAGAATATAGAAAAGACAATAGAGAAGACAATAGAAGAGAGGAGAAAGGAAACAGAGGAGTCAGAAGAGGGGAAAGAAAAGAGTACAGAGGAGAGAGTTGAGAAGAGAGAAGAAGAGAAGAAGGGAGAGGAGAAGAGAGAGAAAAGAGTAGAGAGGAGAGAGGAAAGAAGAGAGGAGAGGAGAAACGAGAGAGAAGAGAGGAAACAGAAGAGAAGATAGAAGTTTCAAATGATCCAAGGGACGTAGGGAGAGGCAGAGCAGAGGGTCAGAGTTCGCCAACAGACAGACAGACAGAAAGTGCTTTAGACAGATTGCCTGACATTCTGTGCAGCACCCTTTAACTTTAACTTTAATTAACAGGTTTAGACTTGAGTTCTGGGCTTGACTATTTGTCTGCGAGTCAGCTTGTTATTGTTGACTGTGTTCAACCTTAACGTGCACTTTCGTTAATGGCTTTCTGAATATTCTAAAAGCTTACTGTTTGAATTCAGTTAGGTGTCGTTGTAATGCTTATGTTCCTGAATCTTTCCTAAGCTTTTTCTGTATTTTTCATGAAAATGTGCATCTTAGCTCGTATGTTGTGGTTATCGGATTGTTTTTATAGTTGTTTTTTTTTACTCTGTTTCACACCCCTTATTGCATTCTCTCGAACTCTTGAACAGTCATACTGTTGCAACACCGGTATATCAGGTCAATCAACGCACGCTTGCTGGCTCGATTGGTTTTCACATCATTTCACGTTTTCTTTTTATCAAATATATACACAATTCCCTATTATGTTCTGCTCTATCTGTTGAAAAAAAAATATTTGTGTCTTTCGACAAAAAA